>VHKM01000600.1:600000-847771 GCA_007210695.1 Neogobius melanostomus
AGCATTGACTCCAACATGGCCGACGCTGGAGTTGTTCAAATGTTATTAAATCTTTATATCAAAGTTTTTACGTTGTTGGTCATCAACATTTAAAAGAAATAAAAAGTGAAACACAAGTTGACTTTTTTGGGGAAAAAATAGGGAAAAAAATGAAAAACAAAATTTAAAATATGGACAATTTGAGAATACGTGAAACAAATTGTTAATGAGGGGAATAAGGAAACTTGGAAAGTGTTTTTTTCTGCCTTTTTGGCGTTAAAGGAAGTTTCTTGGTTGTTTCACCTCAAACAAATGATCCAAATGTAAAAGAAATGAAATGGACGAAAAGGAATAAATGAACATTATTAATCTGTTTTTTACGTTCAGGTATCGGTATCGAAAACCAAGTATAATAAAAATGTTTACGGTACCCAGCCCTAGACACACGTCAATGTTTCTTTTACCTAAACACCCAGGAGCAAAAGCGGCGACAAGATTGATTGCACAGCGCATTCCCAAAGCTAATGCTACGAGCTAAAGCGGCGATCGATCACGGGAAACAAGAAATACGCACGAATTAAGTCAATAAAAACCACCATCTACATAAAGCAACCGTTTAACAATGACACCGAGTCAGGCTTTATTGCTCATGTTTCATTTATAGCAGCCGATCGGTAGCATCCAGAGTTAGCTACAAACCAGCGGCTAGCTCTGATCGATCCTGTGAAAACAAGTATTACGCACTAATAACGTCAATAAAGCAGTAACTACATGAAGCAGCCTTTACGATGGTTCTGTGCTTGACGCATTTGTGGTTTATTACAGACTTTTAATCAACAGTGAGCTGTAGGCGATTGTGACAAGCTAACCGGGCTAACCTAGCCTAGCCACCGGCACAAATAACGTCCCTCTGTTCAAGCGTATGGGCTGGATATCGGCTTAAATACTGGGGAGTGTGAGGTCTGAATGGAGCATAACACAACAGAGGACCTTTAACACGACAGAGGACCTTTAACACGACGGACCACGTGAAAGAAGATCTTTAACTAGGGCTGGGACAAATATATATTGACAAAAATACATTAAATTAATATTTTTGGGACTTTCAATAACGCTGTCCTGAGCAGACTCCAAAAGGGCATTTCCCCCCAATTTATTCCCATATTCTCAATTCTTTTATGTGTTTTTGTTTTAATTTTTTATATTATGCCCCCATATTTTCCCCAACATGTTTTCCCCAATTTTAACTTTTTTCCAATTGTATTACAATTTTCTCCCTCTAAGTATAATTTTTTTTTAACACTTTTTCCCCCCAGTAATTTTTCCAATTTTTTTCCTACATTCCCCCCACTTTTATCAAGCTTTTTTTTCTTTTTTCCCCCCCATTTCTTGACATTGGAGATAAACTTGATATAGTAAATTTGGAAATCTATTACCCTGTAGACCAGGGGTCACAAATAAAATTTCACCAAGGTCCGAATTGAAAAAAAAAAGGTCAAGCAAAGGTCCGGAACATACGGGGTTAATTCCACGTTCTATGGGGATTTTTAAGCCTTTATTAAATCTATTACTGTGATTAGAAAATAATGCAATTCATTGAATCCTGTTATAGTTTTTTTTCTCTAAAGATAAGTATTAGCTCCTAAATAGCAGAATGCATAGGCGACTGTAGCCTCTATTATACACAATGTGCACATAATATATCTGACAGTGATGTGTTTCTTTGCTCAGTTCAACACACTGAGCCCAGTTTAGTCCAAGTCAGACCTGCTCGCTGACCGCGCCTGCATATTTAATTAGGGCGTCCTCCGCTCTTTTTTTTAGCGAGCCGTATTTCAGTCATTCCGAAACCGTTTCTAAAAAAATAACAAGTGTCATGGAGCTAAGATGTAGGACTTTCTCTTTCTGTTCATCCGGGCAGTAGTTACCGCTCTGCAGTCAGAGGGAGAGAGAGAGAGCACACGCAGCCGCTCGTCTGAGGGGATTCACGGTCGGGTCCAAAGTTCGGATCCAAGGTTCGGGTCCGGACAGGATGGCGCATGGGTCCGGATCCGGACCGAGGTCCGCCGTTTAGTGACCTCTGCTGTAGACGATATAAAGCTCACCTCCACCTTTAACACATATTTTCCCTTATTCTCAATTCTTTTCTTCTTTTTTTTCATATTATACCCCCATATTTTCCCCCAAATGTTTTCCCCAATTACATTTTTTTAGGAGTTTTTCTCAATTTTTCTCCCATATTTTGCCAAACCTTTTCCTATTTTTCCCCCCAATTGTATTCAAATGTTCTCCCTAATTTTACCCTAACACTTTCCCCACCTGTAATTTTTCACATTTTCCCCTACATTCTCCCCCACTTTTATCAAGCTTTTCTTTGTGTTCATTTTCTTCTTTTTTCCATAAACTTGATATAGTAAATGTGGAAATCTCTTACCCTGTAGACGATATAAAGCTCACCTCCACCTTTAACACAACTGACCACAGAACTGAACACCTGGCAGTGTCCACTCGATTTGCTGCCGTTGCCGTGACGCTGTTGCTATGCTATGACATCACAGGCGTATCCTTCTGTGCATTCTGTGACCTGAACCACTTCACGTAAACCTCTGAAGACGTCCAGCCTCGTCCTGACATCAGCAGTTGTAGCCGCTTTGTCAATACTATGTAGTATAATAACAATAATCAGAGTCATCAGGAATCTATCGCTAACCCTCGTAGCTCAGGCTAATCGCTCTGAAGACCATTCATTTGAGGCACTACTGGGATCGACTAAAGTATCAAAAGCAGGTACCACAAAAAATACATCTTTAGAGACCAAGACCAAGCCTTAAAGGAAGTGACTTGGTTGTTTCAGCTCAAATAAATGAAACAAATGTTAAATAAATCATCTCGTAGCTTTAGGTTAAGGAATATTTTAGTATCAGTATCAAAAAACAAGTATTGTTAAAGTACCGGTAACGGTGCCCAGCCCTAGATCATGGTCATAGTGTGATGTCACTAACTGAGTAAACCAGAGCTTTTGGTCGTCAAGTGAGAGTCAACATTTACACTGAAAAACTGTCATTCCTCATCCTTTCAGTCATGACCAACACTGCGGTTTATAGACCCGTTTCATGTTTCAATATTGTAACTTTGACCAAATTAACGATAATATCCTGTCATAGATCAATGTTAGTGTGCCGACCTTCAGAATAGTGGCCCAACGCTCCCCTTGGACAAATCATTGCAATCATTTAAATGAATGTTGAATATTAAAGCCTCATGAGGTCATAGAGGTTCTGCACATGGAACTGGAGTGATTTTTATACTTGTTTCAAATGCATAAACTAAAATCATGACTCAAGGAAGTCGTGATACATTGAGATTTTAGTCAAACAATATATTTGAACACAATAATCTACTTTCTACAGTATTAGGTTTATGTGGACAGCGCCCTCTTCTGGAGGAGTCTCCCCGACATTAAAAGTATCTCTGGGGAACAGCCACGTGACTAAAATAACGATTTGATACGCGATACATGGCTCACGATAACGATTATCTCACGATACGCCGATACTGCGATAATCGATATATTGCACAAAAATAACCTACGATACATCACAATAAAAACATGCTACTTTTAACCTTTATTTGAACATACTACATATTATTCATCATTTACATTTCTTTTCATGTGCTTTGTACCACTTTTATAAATGATCCCTGACTTACTCACTGAAAATGGGTCATAGATCTGTCAGTGACATCATTTACATTTAAATAAACAAGAAACCACAGTCCTGTTTAAAAAGGAATAAATCAACCTCAAAATAATCTAATTTATAATTATAAAAACTATCATTAAAAGTAATTTATTTGTGAGACAGTGTTTGGTCCAAGTGCTTAAAACTGTAGTGCTGCCCCCTGCTGGCCTGACTGAATTCTTGATCATTATTGGCTTCTATTGACTGTGAAAACAGTGGAGCACTGCTGCCTCATTAATATGCATGACGTCATCAAAAGTATCGATATCTGAATAAAAAGTATCGGTATCGTCCCGCAAAATATGGCGATATATCGGGAAATCGATATATTATCACACTCTGGGCTGGACTTCAGAATCTGCTTCACGGAAACGCAGAACTTTTTCCTGTTTTTTCTGAACTTGAGATCACAGGGCTCGACATTTCTGATCATCGATGACTCAAATATCAGAGACCGAAGAAAAAACAACCTCATCCTCTTGACGTTCGGTTCAGTCGTCTGAACCTTGATCACGGGTTCGATATCGATAAACCTTGCAGCCTTAGTGCCAAAAGCCTTAGCAGTAGAGCTGGGCGATATATCGATATTTAAGATATATCAATATATTTTTAAATGAGATATGGAATTAGACCATATCGCGTATATCGGGATATTTCAAAATCAGATAAGCTTTAAGTTAACAAAAAGAAACGGCTAATCTCAAGTAGGGCTGAACGATATGGACAAAATTTCATATCTCGATATTCATGCCAGATCTCGATACGATATAACTATGGGTTTGGTGAAAACTAAGCATTTTTCAGAAAAATAAAACCATAATACAAAACAGTGCAGTTTTATTGATGAAAATCTATATCGTTTATATCTTGCTTTTTCAATTTTAATATTTTGAATGTTCATATCTCGATATAAATACGATAACGATATATTTTTCTTTTGCGATATTGATATCTTGAATGTTTATATCTTGATAACGATATATCTTTCAGCCCTGATCTCAAGCTGATTAAAAAAAAAAAGTTTATCTTTAACTGAGCACTTTATTTTATTATCTCGTTATATATAAATGCTGCCCTCAGAAAAAGATTGACCTATTTATTGTATAGGTTATTTTTATCCAAGAATTTGTATTTATTTAAATGTGAACCTTATGGAGCTTTGTGTTATGTTTACATTTTATAGTGAATTTTCAATAAAACTACTCGTGTTTGGCTTTGACTTAACATTTCATTTCACAGCTCTCACTTTGCAGAAAACATATCGGGATGTATATCGTATATCGATAATCAAGCTAAATATATCGGGATATGACTTTTGGTCCATATCGCCCAGCCCTACTTACCCAGCCCTCCCCGCTCTCCCCGATTCTACTCAGAAAACGATCCTGAAATCCTGGTCTCTGAACCCCGGGCAGCGAGTGACAAACTGGACACGAGGGGAGTGTGACGACGTTTGAGAAAAGCGGCTGCGACTCTGGTTTAGGTTTTCATTTAGACTCCGTCCCACAGCAACAGCCACATTTAACCAGCAGCCTGTGAATAACATAAACACACTCATGAAACGGAATCCTGAACGCTTAAAATAGAACCGACATGAGTAACGAAGAGCCGGTTTGTATTTTTCACGTCCTATGAAAAGTTAATTTGCAAAAGTTGATTTGAATATAAGTCAGGTCCAAATAAAACCATATAGTTGTGTGTTTAAAGTCCCGATAAGCGACCGTTTAAAGCAGCGAGTAATGATATTAATCGTAGTATCGTTAAATATAGTGGCTGGTGGAGAGACGGGGATTCGACAGGTGCACCGTGTGACCCGGGACAGATGAACGCTCTGAGGAAAGTCTTAATGTTTGCGACAGTAAAGACGGATCTCTGCGTGAACATTACACACAACGATATCGAAGCTGACGACATTTACAATATCGAGTTTGTCTCCAGTGTCAAGAAACATGGACACTAGGGCTGGGGGAAAAAATCGATTTGATATAAAAATCGAGTTGGTAGGTCAAATCGATTTTTTTTTTTAGATTTTATTTTATTTTTATTTTTTTTATCCCTCTGCCCGTCTCTGAAGAAGGTCCTGCTGTATAAATGTGCCAAGAAGAACAGAGCCCACCTCAGGATGTTTTGTTATCAACTCAATCAGAATCCAGCAATAGCCAGGCTGCCTTTGCTCTGCCTGATCCCGTCAGACCTGAAGCTAAGCAGGAAGGGCCTGGTCAGTACTGGGATGGGAGACCGTTCAGGAACATCAGGAAGCCTGGGGCGAGTGTAGTGAGTGAGTGAGTGGTGGTCGGAGGGGCTGATGGCGCTGACTGGTTGCCTCGCTTCCGTCAGTCTACCCCAGGGCAGCTGTGGCTACAACAGTAGCGTACGACATTGACAGTGTAGCGCTTTGAGAAACTTGGTAACACAGGCTTGTAAAGCGCAATACAAGTGTAAGGCATCATTATTATTATTAATACAGTATAAATAATCTGGATGTTTAACAATCTTTGCTGCACAGTGACTTTTCAGTTAGAGAAAGGGTTTGCCTTTGCAATTTTGTTTATGTTGATGCACTAATTAAATACAATAATTATATATATTTAAAATATATTTACAGTTCAGTTATTTAGTTTTAAATGGGGGAGAAAATAATCGAATGGAATCGTAAATCGAGTTTTTTATATTCAAAAATAAAATCGCCCAGCTCTAACGGACACAATCTTTGGGGGGAAATAAGTAAACACATGGGGGGGGGGGACTGTAAAAATTGGGGGAAATAAAAATTTAAAAATGGGGTGACAATGTTGAAAAATGGGTGGATTAGGGAGAGTTAGGGGAAAAACCGGGAAAGTTATAAAAAAAAATAAAGTGGGGAAAAAAGATAAAATATGAGGAAAATAAGGAAGAAAATGTTGAAAAAAAAAAGTTCATTAAAAAAATGTGGTTTTAAAAATGAGGGGAACATTGGGGGAAATTACAGGGAGAAAACGAGGGATAAATGTGTTTCTTTCTGCCGTTTTGTAGTCTGTTTGTAGTCTAGACGACTATTTCTTTGAGCAACAGCAATGTCAATTTAGATTGTTTAGATTTGCAGCACATTTTTGCAAAGATATCGCTTCATCATCATTACCGAGAAAATCCACAAAAATATAGAGTTATTCATGTTTTGTCAATATCGCCCAGAACATTCAAACTAATGTCTCTCTCTTTGTAGAAAACTCTGTACGACACATGTTCCTTCAAAGTGACAGGACTACAATCCATACACTGTACAATCCAAACACTGTTTTAGTCTGTAGAAACAGAGCTGGTTTGGGCTGGTTTTGAAATGTGCGTCACGTGAATAAAACTTTATGTCACAATGAATGAAAAGAGGAGACGACTGCCTTGGATTCTGCGAAGATTTGTGCAAAAAACAATAGAAAAAGATCAGTCGCTTCAAAAATGAGATCTGATTCGGATTTTCCTTTATTGTCTTTTCATCTAGAACCAGAAAACAGAATAATGTGTGGAAGATCTGCACATTTACAATATCGGGTTCATCTTCAATAATGTGGAATCATTTGGGAGAACACTGGGGAAAACAGAGAAATTCTTAGTAAGAAAAAATGAGCAAAAATAAGAGGGAAGAAATTGGGAAAACAAGAAAAAATTGAGGAAAAAAAAAAAAAAAAAATTATGTAAAACATCGGGAGGAATGTGGCAAACATTGGGCTTTTTATCTTTTAGGGAAAACAAATCATTAATTTGAGCTGAAACAACCAAGTCACTTGTTTAAATGCAGTCCCTGGACCAAGAGTAGGGCAGGGCCTAAAATCATAATAACAATATATTTGATGATATAATTGACAACGGACAAATTACTTCAAAATCCCAGCCTTACGCCTATTGGGAAGATTAATCCAGTGATATTTTTACGGCATACTAATTTCCTCGCAAATACTACTCAAGCAGTTTACATCCTTCATTTCATATTATCATTATATTTTAACGATATCAAAACATTATAATGCGATAACGATATGGCTCACCCCGAGGCACCATTACAGTTTTTCCATACCCGTACTTTAACAATACAGAACAATAATTTATTCCTTAAAAGACTCTTTCATGTATTTGAGCTGAAATAACCAAATCCTTTCCTTTAAGGCTGTCCCTGGACCAACAGCATAAAAACCTGGGCTTTAAATATATCATATTTTTTCAGTACCTGCTTTCGATACTTTAATTATTCCGATACCGGTAGTACCTAAACCCGATATCAGACTGATAATGTTTAACAGTATTTAGCACTGATGCTGTTTTATTCAAAGAGCCGTTTGTGTCGCAGACGTCACTGGACTAAAACACTCCACAGCTGTTTGATAATGTTGGCCGTTAGTCACTGACAGCTGAGCGCTGTCTCTTTAAGAGCCTCCCGGACTCCCAGCACTTCCTCACTCTGGCATTATCCCGGAGCCGCCGTGATTGGCCGCCCCCCCCCCTCCCGCACGTCTTCACCCATTGGCTGCTGGTATCTAAGGGTTGGCTGGCCAGCTCTCTATAAATAAACGCAGTGCTGCCTCAGCACAGGCCCACACTCGTCATGTGTGCCGTCTCTCCCCTGCACCTCCTGCTCAGACACAAGCTTCCAATCGCAGCGCTCTGACTAAGTCTTCCCTAGCAACCCCCGGCCAGCCGCTGCAGCCGCTCCTCACCGGCGTGTGCAGGAGATCACAACCACAGACAGATCACAACTACAGACACAATATCACTACAGACACAATATCACAACCACAGACAGATCACAACTACAGACACAATATCACTACAGACACAATATCACCACAGACACAATATCACAACCACAGACAGATCACAACTACAGACACAATATCACAACCACAGACACAATATCACAACCACAGACACAATATCACAACCACAGACAGGAGATCACAACTACAGACAGGAGATCACAACTACAGACACAATATCACAACCACAGACCTGTCACAAGGATATGGCAAAATGACTTAGAGATGAGATTTAGTCTAAAACAAAGACAAGTAAGAACCTCAAAATGTGCAAACGTTCAGTTTTAGTCATGATTTTTCTTATTTCTGCACTACACGTCCTACATCTGACAGTCATGTGTTCCTTTTGTTCGCTACGTCAAACTTTATGCGATAAATTTGTTTCCATCTTCCAAAATGCGCATTAAAGGGATATTTAAGGATTTTTGACATTGGGCCTCATTTCCTAGTTATCCAGAGTGTTGTTGATGTCTGGAGATATTTGTTTCTTAAATTCATGCAGTTCTTATATTTGAAGAGTCTAGTGGCGCTAGGCTAGGGCAAGGCTAAAGCATTTCTATGGTATCAGTTAGCCTGCATTAAAAACAGTGTGACCCACTCCACAGTGCACCTGAGGTAAATCACTTATAACACCAGACTAACCATATAAATGTCTGTGTTAATAGAATCATTTAAAATAACTTATATTTGAGCAGCATCAGCTTCGTGGCTGTAAGCTAACGCAGCGGCGGAGTGATCTGCGAGAAAATAGTCCCTCAAAATGCGGTAATTCATGTGATACAAGGTCAGTTATATTTCAAACATGATTCTATTAACACAGACATTTATATGGTTAGTCTGGTGTTATAAGTGATTTACCTCAGGTGCACTGTGGAGTGGGTCACACTGTTTTTAATGCAGGCTAACTGATACCATAGAAATGCTTTAGCCTTGCCCTAGCCTAGCGCCACTAGGACTCTTCAAATATAAGAACTGCGAGAATTTAAGAAAAAATATCTCCAGACATCAACAACACTCTGGATAACTAGGAAATGAGGCCCAATGTCAAAAAACCCAAAATATCCCTTTAAGTGCTGATTCCCAACAATCCAAAACGGTTAAACTTCTTCTTCTACACTTCCATGTTCTTCCTGAATTCCAATCATTGGCCTGTGATCAGTTCAAGTCAGTTTGGTTTCATTTAGGAAACACAACAATATTAAAGCAGGACTGTAATCAGGACAAAGCTTTTCATAATCAATCGGTTAATGGGTTAGAGAAGATGATAACAATTGTTCTGTTTGGAGCTTCAAGGATCGCCAAGTCCATACAAACATTTATTTTATTATCTATTGTCGGTTCAGTAAATATGAATAAATGTCTTGATTTGGGCACTTTAGAAAGTTCAATGAGTTGTTATGACTTAATGTGGCGCGAGAGAGAAAGGCCTTAAAAAGTCTGACTTCAGGACTTGTGCATTTACAAGTCGCTTCATAATCGGAACAATATTATTTCAACAAGACTCAAACGCTCAGTCAGGAGCAAAACGAGGCGCAGATCATAGTAGAGCGAAAGCATCTCAGACTCAAAGAACCAAAACTGGCCAAATAGAAGCAAAACGTTCTCAACTCAACCAACCCAGTCCAGTCGACGATTTAGCTTCACTACAATGAATACTTCCTGGACGAATGAGAGCCTTCGCAAACATGTTCCCAGATGTGAGCTCATGTTAACAGCAGAGACGCCAACGCTCCTCGTCTTTATGAGAAAACTGGAGACTCGAGATGAGGCTGGTCACAGAGAAGTCTCCAAGACGTCTCCTGGAGATAAGGCGAGTCTCCAGCAGTGTTAATGTTGACAACGTATTTTAATTTAGTTTTAGTCTTTTGATGAAAATGTAATTCAATTTTAGTCAAAAAAATATCTTCAATTTTAGTTTTTAAGACAAATTTAGTCGGCTTTGCATTTGTAATATTCATTATAATCATATTTAATCAGCTCCTCTGCTTCATGGAGCTGCTCCACATGAACAAAGCTCAGAGCTGCTCCTTTGGCAGAGAATTCACATGATCTGAGGATCTTTCAGACGGTCAATAGAAGTTTGGATGATTTTAGTCTCTCCTTTTCATTTTTATTTAGTCTTATTTTAGTCGACAGAAATATCTGGACATTTTAGTCATAGTTTTAGTCTCATGAAAAACTTTTAATTTAGTTTTAGTCCAATTTTAGTCAAAAATATCACTTAAAGGGGGGGTGTTATGTAAAATGGACTTTTTCAAGCTTTATATCATGTTATGTCATTCCCTCATTAAACACATGCCTGGAGTGTTGCCTTGGCTCATTCACATATTTTTGAGTAATCAGTAAAAACTTGGACAGCAGTCATTTTAGGTGTAGCTATGCCTCAGTCCTCCTAGGAACGCCCCCACCTCCTGGAGACGCCTCTGGACCTTTCGTCACCAGCCAAGCCACCAACCACTGCTCCTCAGCTCAGCAGAGCCCCCTCCCCGCACAGTAGTGTTGTTTAGATGCCACAGCAGTGTGCTGAAGGGGGCGTGTCGGAAAGCTTCTTAAAGAGACAGAGGCCTATTTCAAGACGTTCAGTACAGCCATTTTGAGAGAGCAATTTTATTCAAGGCAGTTATTTTAATTTACTGCATATACAGACCAACAGAAGGTTACGTCATCATTGTAGTATGCTATAGACTGGTGCTATGTGATTGAAAAAAGCATAATGACCCCTCTTTAAGACAACATATTTTTTAAACACTGTCTCCAGGAAGACTTGGTGAAAACAGGTTTGATTTCAGCGGAGACTTCGTATGTTCTCAGAGAAATGGCAACGTTGCAAATACTATTCGTTTTCCTCAACCTGTGAGACGTTCCTGTGACGTCCCTGCAATGTCTCCGAGACCTGTCCAAGACTTGGAAAGGTCTCGGCTGAAAGCAAACCTGGATTTCAGCGGAATACCTGGAGACGTCTCTGTGACCTGCAAACTCTTCAGTCTCCAGAGGCTGGTGAGATCGGTCCTGAAGACCCAGTGTTAGCAATAAATAATAATAAACTTGACTTCTTTATTCGGGTTTTCCTTACAGCTCAGCTCGTGAAAACAAAGTGAGTATCCAGGAAAGTCAAATCTAATTATCTTTAACACGTAAATACTATATTTTAATGCCACACATGTAGAAAGACATCAGCGCATATTTAATTTCTTGAGATTTACAAACATTTCATTTATGCAGTAAAACCTCCCATACATGCCAGTTTGAATCTTATTTAATGCTCTTTAATGACATTTAAGGCCTTGATTTTGGCACAATTCATATGCCCCGCAGAAACCCTAATTACTAATAAATGCAGCTACAATAAGGCTGGGAAATCATATATATAAAACAAAAAAGCGATCTGTGTACACTGGTGTATGAATGAGAGTGAACGGGTGAGTGGATCCTAATGTAGGTGGAAAAGCAATGTAGAAGTTGAGACCATTTATTCAAAAATATAAAAAAAAAATACATGGAACTTATAGATTTAGTTCAGTTTTAGTAATAACTTTCCTCAGCCTCGATTTAGTGTTTTTTGAAGTCTTGTTTTGACGGAGCTTTTCTGTGGAGTTTGCATGTTCTCCTCGTGTCTGCGTAGGTTTCCTCCACCACTAAAAACATGTACAATAGGCCAGGATGAATTGCAGTGAGTGGCAGCCTCTCCTCCGTCAGCTTACACTAGGGCTGGACGATAGTGAAGTAACGTGCGATATGCGATACGGCGGTGCAATATCGCGATAGTGACATCAGTGCAATATTTCACTAAACCATTTAACACGACATGTTCCAGACTAATGAAACACAAAATCGAAAGTAACTCGTCAAAAACACGACATCAGGACTAGGGCTGAAAGATATATCGTTATCGTATCGATATCGAGATATGAACATTCAAAATATTAAAATCAAAAACGCAAGATATAAACAATATAGATTTACGATATAGATCAATAAAACTGCACGCTTTTGTATTATGATTTTATTTTTCTGAAAAATGCTTAGTTTTCACCTAACCTATAATTATATCGTATCGATATCGACATATCTGGCATGAATATCGAGATATTAAATTTTGTCCATATCGTTCAGCCCTAATCAGGACCAAGACTAAAACTGTACCAACACATTTATAAGCTCAATGCATTTTTTGCCATATATTGTGGCTTCTTGCGATACGAATATTGCATCACCTAATATCACGATTAGGGCTGGGAACCTCTGGGTAGCTCACGATTCGATACGATACAAGATACAAGGCTCACGATAACGATTATCTCACGATACGCGATACTGCGATAATCAATATATTGGACCAAAAAAAAAACTATAATACATCACGATTTAAAAAAAAAATGCTACTTTTAAACTTTATTTTAACATACTACATATTATTCATCATTTACATTTCTTTTCATGTGCTTTGTACCACTTTTATAAATGATCCCTGACTTACTCACTGAAAATGGGTCAAAGATCTGTCAGTGACTTCATTTACATTTAAATAAACAAGAAACCACAGTCCTGTTTAAAAAGGAATAAATCAACCCCAAATTAATCTTCTTTATAATTATAAAAACTATCATTAAAAGTAATTTGTGTGACAGTGTTTGGTCCAAGTGCTTAAAACTGTAGTGCTGCCCCCTGCTGGTCTGACTGAATTCTTGATCATTATTGGCCTCTATTGACTGCTGCCTTATTAATATGCATGACGTTGCTCATTAATATGCACGACGTCATCAAAAGTATCGATATCAGAATAAAAATATCAGTATCGTCCCGCAAAATATCGCGATATATCGTAAAATCGATATATCGTCACAGTCCTAATCGCGATACAATATATTTTGCGATTGTGCAGGCCGACTAACCACCACTGAGAACGGACTGAATGAATGATGACAGTGACACAGGCTTGTAAAGTGCAATACTTACAATAATATCGATATCGCACCCATATTATCCATATCCGTGTCAGTGTAAATGTGCTTGAACTCACTTTCTACAGCACATCCGACATCTTTATATTGTCCTGCTGTGGAGTAACTGGGACACTAGATCACTTAGCAATATGTCGCGATACGGGCAATAATGAATATCTCATTAGTTTTAGAGACTTTCTCGATAAAGCTGATGAAGCGATATTTCTGTAAACCATCAGGAATGTGCTGAACAGACTCCGAAAAGGGCAGAAAAACAGTTTTATCCCAATTTCCCCCACGAAATGTAACATTATTTTGCAATTTTTTTTTCAGCCCCCCAATATTATTAATTTCCCCCCCAATTGTTTTCCAAATTTTCCGCCCAATTTTAAGCACTTTTTGCCCTCACTTTTTCCCCACATTCTGGCCTCATTTTTCTCCTAAACTGTTTTTTCTCACTGCTTTCACGGTGGATTCTGTTTATGCACTTGGTCTGACAAACTCTGCGACACAATATAAAGGGGTTATTTTACAGCAGATAGTTTGGTGACTCGCCCACACTCGGTTACGGACATTTTTGATTTGATTTATTTGAGCTATTATTTACAATATTTACATCATTACATTTACATTATCACAAAAAAACCCAATAAAAATAAATAATAACTCAAAAGGAGTAGGGCCGAAGCAAGAAAGCTTATAAGTGCCTATACCCCATATTCAAAATACAATACAATACAAATAGAAACGTTTGTGATTTCTGAGTGTATTTACTTAGTTTTATAATTTTCTCTTATTTTTTTAAATCATTGCTTATATTACCATTCTGGTCACCATTTTATTGATTTACTTATTGTTTAAGTAGTCATAGTGTTTTAGATATACACATTACTAGCGCACATATTTATTATACATATATTATCATCACCATAATAACAATGACAATAATAGCATTCTCAAAAGTATCATCAAATTTATCATGTTTCTCATTTCTATCATACCTGCTTCCACTGTAATAATGTTAAAAAGCCAGGGTATTATGTGGCCCCCCCCAGCGAGCCCCCCCCCCCGCTGCCCTAACTAGTTGATGTTGTGAACCGCTTTATAATCCTATACTGAGCGGTGCTTTAAAAAGACAAGATTTATTAACCCGTTGAGAGGGGGCCCTACAACAGGTCCACATCTCGCCTGCCCTAATTCTGTTTAATTTTGATCCTAGCATAAAGCTGGTATAAGAGTGTGGTTAGTAACGGTGTTGATGCTTTTCCAAACCTTTCAAACTCAGCTAGTGCCACAGGAAACTGTCCTAAACCGAACGAGCCATATACAAACGATGATGACAGCCTTACAAACGAGCATGAACCAGGTGTAGACTCGCTTCACTGTCGTCGTTATCGTTTATATCCTCATGTGGAATCAAATCAACAAGTACCGGCCCTCTATCATTGTGCCACCGACAAACCTGCAGCCACTAAAGTTACATCTCAGGGTATAGAGAAGTACGATGCACTGTAGTCAAGAGCAGAACTGTTAAGTCCGAGTCTGTAAATGTTGTTAAAGAGTGGAATGAAAGTTTAGTCCCTTTGTCTGCTCATGCGCACTGTGTATATTTCTCCCTGCTGTCTCCCACAAAGGAAATGACCATATTTGGATTACAGCGTCATCTTGGTCACAGCCTTTCCTGCTACACGTGGATACTAAACATGTCAGTATTTGTGAATGAATAAAGCGTGGGAAAGACCATGGAGCGACACAGGCACAAGTGGCAGATATTTAACACTATTAACGTGCTATAATGTGGATGTACTTTCATATTGAATACCAATGTTATTCACATCAGGATTTTTTAGCATTGTTCCTCATGTAATTTTGTTGATCCAATTTAATTGTTAATCTTTCTTGACAGTTGTTTGTCACTTTATTTCCAGATCTGCAATAACACAGCCACTTGTTTATTCTCTTAAAAAAAATACAGTTTTGCTGCCAAGTAATATTTTATTTTATTAATCCACCTCATCCACTGAGAAGGAAGACAGAACGTTTACACTTTTCTGTCTCCAGTTTTATACTTAATCACTTATCCTGAGCACATTTCAGGAATCATTATAACTTGTTACAATTAACCAAACATTGACTAAAACAGACAGGCCTAAATAAATACAGTCGCCTCCTGTGGCTGAGGGCGGGCCTGTCTTTAGCTGTTAGCTTAACGTTAGCTTTACATTAGCTCTCTGCTACAAACGAACAAGCTACTTTCTGACCATGGAACAAACATCACTAAACTGTTTCCTGTCTCTGCACCGACCGGTCTCCGCCTCGTGAGCAGCCGCGCCTCGTGAGTAGCTGCGAGTAGGCGAACATAATAATGAAAAATATAGAGTTCTGTGGGGGATAAACTATCAACACGTCTGTATTGGGGAAAATAATGGATGATTAATGTCGGGAAATGTCGTTTCTGTCGCTGACCTGTATTTTTCACAACCAGGGAGAGCAGGACACAGGACAAAAGGTTTACATGCCCAAACAGTAACGTCAAATCCTGCATTATTTCAAATCTCAAAAGATGCTCAAAGGCCTTTCTTTCTTGTTAAACGCAACTGCACAGCACTGTTTTTCACAAAGAAACTCCTCAATGAACCAACAAAACCTTTCCAATCCACACACTTATGGACAACAGCCACAGAAACAGCTTTAAATCCAAATGTATGGACCAGTTCTGTTAGCCAATGTATTTTGCTACAGCCGTTAGCATTAGCCATCAGACAAATTGATCCAGATGTTCTGGGCTTTCAACGTTATGTGTGATAGTGGCCTCTGAGTTAAACAAGCTCAAACCAGTTTTCAGGGTCGGACCCGTCATACTTTTGTACAGGGACACAAATAACGGACAAGTCTGGGAAGCCATGCATTTGCAGCTCGCAACCGGCTCGGGAAGCTAACGCCGTGGCTACCTTTCTCTGGCGCTTTCGAGTGACACGGTGAGAATCTGAAAATCGGACATCCCATACATTACATTATGAATAAATAAGGAGCCTATAGTTTATTTTCAAATCAAATTTAGTTCACCAAAAGGCTTGGTTAACATCAGCAGAGAAGAGTTGATGCTTGTACATTTTAACCAGTAGCCTTTTTTTTTTTAAATAAATCATGAATCAATTTACAAAGCCAGAGTTTCCATGGTTACAGCCAAAAGCATCGAGGCTAAAGCGGAGCTGAGCGGCTCACTTTAGTCACAGATATAGGTCACATGCTAAACAGGTGATTTAAAGGTGTTGCTAAATCACTGTCAGGTTAATGCCGTTACTAAAAGTACAACTTAACTGTAATAAACAATACAAAATAAAAAAAACTTTATCCGCAACAGCATGTTAGGAAACGACAGGAAGGTGTGAGAAACTAACAAACAACTCATATTGGCCTTGAGCGCTCTCTGCAGGCAGCAGCGGGAATAACATGGCGATAGAACAAAGACACTGGAGGCAAGGTACCACTAGTATCCACACCCCGTCACCCAAGTAGAGATGGATGATTATAGAGTCAACCTCTTACCCAAATCCATAAGGTTACAGCCTATAGGCCAGTGTAGCGCCTCATTTGAAAGCTAAGGCCTTCAAAACTCATCTAAATTGACCTTTTTCCTCGCGTTGTCGTCACCTATATTTTTGACATTTTTTCCAACGCTTTTTTGTCTGGTTTTCATCACATTTTTCATCACTTTTGTGTCGCTCTTTTCGACCTTGTTTTCATCTCTTTTTTGACACAAGAAGCTTTTACATTTGGGTAAAGCCAAATGGGAGAAAATGTGCTTGGTTCAGGTGGGGGTTAAGAGGTTGACTATACAGGTAAATTAACAGTTATAATGTAGGCTACACAATAATATGAAAATAACCAGTTCCACTTATCCATATGAAATGACAACAGTGGATCCCAACCCTTTTCCCTACAAGCCTTTTCAAAACGTGACAACGAACCAGAGGATATTTTTGTAGCCCACAATATAGGTCACATAAAAAGTGTGTGTGTGTTGTGGTGAACTAGTCGGTCACAATCTGATACTGTTCTGCTGGTGTAGCGTCAATGCTAACTCGAGAGCTTTAACCACACGACAGCACTTAAAGGGATATTTCAGGATTTTTGACATTGGGCCTCATTTCCTAGTTATCCAGAGTGTTGTTGATGTCTGGAGATATTTTTTTCTTAAATTCATGCAGTTCTTATATTTGAAGAGTCTAGTGGCGCTAGGCTAGGGCAAGGCTAAAGCATGTCTATGGTATCAGTTAGCCTGCATTAAAAACAGTCTGACCCACTCCACAGTGCACCTGAGGTAAATCACTTATAACACCAGACTAAACATATAAATGTCTGTGTTAATAGAATAATGTTTGAAATATAACTGACCTTGTATCACATGAATTACCGCATTTTGAGGGACTATTTTCTCGCAGATCACTCCGCCGCTGCGTTAGCTTACAGCCACGAAGCTGATGCTGCTCAAATATAATTAATGCAGGCTAACTGATACCATAGAAATGCTTTAGCCTTGCCCTAGCCTAGCGCCACTAGACTCTTCAAATATAAGAACTGCATGAATTTAAGAAAAAACATCTCCAGACATCAACAACACTCTGGATAACTAGGAAATGAGGCCCAATGTCAAAAATCCTGAAATATCCTTTAACCAAGAATCTATATAAGTTTGGACAATGAGACGCAATGAGGTGTCGGTCCTTGGACTTAAACCAGCGCGAAACGATCTATACTCGTCCCACAGTGTTTACAAGAGTGTTGCTAACTAGCTGCTAACGAGTCAACCGATTCCCCCGACTTTCACGCTTAGAAACTTTATGCATCTGTAAAACAAATCCAGCGACTAACACGCACTGAAGAGGAGCTTTCAAAAGAGGCACCGCACAGGCATATTGAGCAACGTTTAGCTTCGGCTCGAGTCAAAATAACCGAGATGCTAGCTTAGCAACTTAGCGTGAGCATCAGACACACTGCCAAATCCACAGGGGGAGAGGAGGACAGTGTAGTAGATATCAAAGTGCAATTAGAGACAAAAAAATGAAGGATTTCAGGCTCAGAAAACAAACAGCAGCTTTAGAAACTGTCACACATGCTTATTACCAAAATATATATTCAATCACAAACCACTGGAGAGATATTTATAACACTCTTATTAATCGTAGTAATGGAAGATTTTAGGGTTTTACAAAAGGTTTTTCATGAATCACATAAAAAAACCCAGACCTCGGTGCGATGTCTTCCCCTACTAAACATTTATTGAGCGATGGAAAATAGAAGTAGAATCTAAATTAGCGCAGTTTATTTTGGAGCCGGTCCCCCCTGCTTCACTTTGCCACCGCTCAAACGTGCATATAATGAATTTTCTTGAACAATTTGGATATGTAGGAGGGATTGTGACAGCTAGAAAACTAAATATTTCACATTTTGAGCAGAAAAAATGAGGCACCCCAGCTTTAAATACGCGTTTTCTTGTGTGAAAAAATCTGTAAAAATGTTGGTTTATTTGACAGGGACATATAGGCTAATTTGCAGCCCCCGACCCTCCTTAGGCTTTTCAAGGTGTATATAAAAGAATAGAAGACAGAAAATCAGTTGGGCTGGGCGATATATCGATATTTAAGATATATTGATATAGTTTTAAATGAGATACGGAATTAGACCATATCGTGTATATCGGGATATTTCATAATCAGATAAGCTATTAAGTTAACAAAACAGCTAATCTCAAGCTGATTTAAAAAAAAGTTTATCTTAAACTGAGCACTTTATTTTATTATCTCTTTATATATAAATGCTGCCCTCAGAAAAAGATTGACCTGTTTTATTGTATAGGCTATTTTTATCCAAGAATTTTTTGTATTTATTTAAATGTGCACCTTACTTTGTGTTATGTTTCCATTTTATAGTGTTTTTTTCAATAAAACTACTCTTGTTTGGCTTTGACTTAACATTTCATTTCACAGCTCTCACTTTGCAGGAAAAATATCGGGATATATATCGTGCATCGACAATCAACCTAAATATATCGGGATATGACTTTTGGTCCATATCGCCCAAGTTCTTCCAGTTCAATGCTCACACTTTGTTCTTTAATGCAAATTCAAAACTCAATAAATCAGGTTAGGGATTAGCCATTGAAAAAACGTCAAAATATTGTTAAGGTTTGAAGTCTGTAGGAGCTACTGAAGTGGAGATGATGTCAGACATGTGAGAAAATAGCCTTGAAATTATTGCATGTTATTGTGGAGATTAGTTATTTTGTGTTTCCAGGTGAAAGTGTAAATGTTAAGAGACCAATTTGGCCTAAAACCTGATACAAATAGAGTTTTGGCTTAACATGGAAAAGTAAAACTGAAATATGAGGCTAATCAAATATGAGGAAATAAATGGACGCAAACTTCTATGATTTATTGAAAAGGTTACTGGTCAAATGTCGCACTGCTTGACCAAAAAATAAGAGTTTAACCAACTGTTTTGTTTGTGCGGTCGGTCCGGTCTAAGTCCAGCAACGCCATGTGCCCAAAGAACGAGATGATCCTGAACGACCACAGCGAATGGAATCAAAGCTAAAAGGCGCTGCAAGCAATTATCAGAGCGTATGAACTGTTTTTTTGAACAACATCGCCGAAATTAGGAGCTGGACCTTCTGTATGTTTATTCACCAGCCTAAAATATGCTTTGTACTTGTATCGGCGAGAACTCAAGTTAAAGTACTCGCGAAATGGTATCGCTCCAGTCCTAGTTCTAAAGATTCAGTTCATTATTGCTCATTGGAAACGACTTCAGTTCAGAGGTACATGAGAGAAAACTGGAAGCCCATCCATTTCTCGACATGTTTGTGTGAAGAGTTGTGACGTTAAACTGGCGGGTCAGCGGGTTTTAGAATAATAAAACCTCACGGAGCCAGAGGAAATCATATTACCAAACAACGGCAGGCTTTGTCATTCGTTTATCGCAACCATAAAAACGGCAATTCTGATTTGATTACGATTAATTCTGCATCCTTTTCTAGATTATGAAAGTAAAGCTAGCAGAGAGCTTTAAGGAACGTGGGCCAACAAAGACTGAGGGTTTGTATTAGGGCTGGGACGTGATTGTCGGGATGTGCATATCGAAAACATGCAACACAAGCACAACTCAGTTCAAGGAAGAAACTACAGTTCGGATTGATGAGACCAGCTTTGGTGCTGATTGGGGCAAAACCTTTAAACTATCAGGGTTTATAGAGGCAGAAGCAAGTCACATGTAATGCCCAAATACTACATTTTAATAACACAAACGCACACCAAAGATCAGCGCATGTTTCACGTCAAACAGAGGAAAGAGAATTGGACAAAACGGGAAAATAGCAAAAAAATGTGGTCAATTTCTCCATACTTTTGGTAAATTCAATGAACTTTTACAGTAAAACCTGCCAATAAACTTAGATTTAATCCCAGTTTGAATCAATGTGACTTTTAAAGAGTCGAGGCCTTGATTTTGGCACAATTCATTTCATGACTTTTCATGCTTTTTAATGCCCCCACTTCTACTGACCCTGCAGAAACCCTGTTGCACTTTTCGAAATGTAAATCGAGCCTGATTTAGACTTAATTTACATGCTTTAAGGAAGCTCCACTTGTGCTCGGGGTGAAGTATTGCAGTTCGCTACAACATTTCGTACAAAAACGTATCGTCCCAGCCCTGGTTTATATCATTAGTTGCAAATCCGTCAAAAGTATTTTCATTCCACTCTCTGAATACTGCTGTTTCGTCGGGTGTCACTGACTCTTTCATCTGTTCTTCTGAAAAACCTTCGAATTCAGCTTAAGCAATTTGAGGATTTGTTAAAAATAACTTTAACCTATACTCGGCCTTTCGCTCTGAACTCTGCCTTCATTCTTTAACAGCTCCAACTCCCAAACAGGACCGGCCTCTGATCGATACAGAACTGTCCCGGCGACTTCTGGAGTCACAAATGTTCATAACGTCGATAAAAAGTATTCTCGTTTCATTATCGACAACGACCTGGAAGCCCGAGCCTGTGGTTCAGGGACAGAGAACGGACTAACCTTCTCCTCAAAGACAGAATTAGCTCAAATGGTTTGGTATTACTGCTTGTACTTTGTGCTTGTTGTATGATTATAAACAAAACGATACTTTGGAGGAGATACGTGACATTTATACTCCAGAAATAGTATGGAAGGATTCAAATGAACAGCCACAGAGCAGAGATTTGAGGGGAACACTGAGATGATCCTGATGATCTCCAAACTAAGGACTGCCTGACCATGTGAGAGCAGGACATGGAGCCAAACGATTCGGCATTGACAATGACAACATACGCAGACGGAGGACACTGAGAGGACAGAGCGAGGACAGAGTGAGAGTGGGTACTAACTCTTGTTCTTCCGGAGAAGGCCTGAGGGTATCCAAGGGTCCGTTTGGACCATCCTGGGCACAGTCTTGTCGTCCACAGATGATGTGATCACCATGGAAACGTTTGGCAGCGGATCGATCCAGTCGGGAAACACTAAAGTTCTGTGCTGGGAGCTCTGAGAGAGAGAGCGTTACGTAACCCTCATCAGGTGTTTGATCCCAGAGTTCAAAATGTACATCCAACTCAACTAGTTTTGCAAAGGCACCATCTATTCCTCTCCGTAGCTCGTCATCACTGTGGTTTCTAAGGCAAACGACTGGTGAACAGGCAGCTTGAGTCTGATGTAAAAATATAAAAGATGTAAACTCTATAGCGCACTACATAGATATAGACATCTGTCACTCTACACATATAGGGGCTCTCTAAGGGGGCGGGGGGCTAAAGAACATTTGGTAAGACAGGTGCGTCCCTTCTCTTCTTGGATGCATTCTTTGTTGCTGAGGTTGTGAGCTCGCCTGCAGCCTGCTGGTGTAGTTACTAGGTAGTCTAAAGTGTCACATAAACTATATCGACAGTAAATAACTAAGCACAACTTCACATTTCCAGTGGGTGAAAGAGCTTAAGAAAGAAAGAAGGGGCTGAGGAGGGGCAGAGCCAGCCTCAGCCTACATGCTGCCTGTGGGGCTGAGCCAGGAGCGATGGAAGGGCAGAGCGCAGGGACAGGACATCTGCCTTTTACCCCATGCCTCTCACTAAAAATAGTTCAATTACTGACACTTTGTGGGGGGACACTGCTCTGGCCGCGGTACAACGGGGGCTTAAAGTGGTGACTACTACATGAAACGATGCGGCTGAAGCTTAAATCCCAGCGGTTTCAAATCAACCTCTCCTCTTGCTCCAGTGGGAAAGGGGTAAAAGCGCGGCTCCGCATGGTCACGGAAGACTATTTCCAAAACTGTCCCGCCTTCAAACAGTGTATTCCTCCCGCTGTGTATATCCAAGAGCACGTCCGCTTCACTGTCCCACCTGTTTACAGACCGTAACAAAGCAGGGGCGCAGGGCGGAAATCCGAGCCTCTTACGCGGGACTCAAAAGTTACTCCTTGGCCGAGGGAGAGCGCACTCCGACCCGCCCGCATCCTCCGCACTCCGCTTCTGTCACAACCGGGACCGACTCACTCAACTACAGGACCCGAATAGAAAAAAAGGGTGCGCTGCTAGTCCGAAGGAAGGAAGGAACACAAAACAATCCGCACTCCTGAGCTGGAGGGAGGGGAGGGAGGGAGGGGGCGCCGACGCTGCCTTCCTTCGCTCCTTCTTCTCTGACGCACTACTTTACCCGAATATCGTCCTCTTTATTGTTATTTCATTTCCTCCTAAACGGGGTCGAATCGTGCAGAAAGACGCGGTGAAATCGTGTTTTCTCGCGCTCCCCTTTTTCGGACTTCTCGCTAAAACGAAATCGCCGCCGCCGCTCTCCCAAAACGCTCCCCACCCTGAGGACCGTACCAAGTCTGTGCGCAAAAGGGGTGGGGGTGGGGGTGGACGCGGAGTCACCGGGAACAGCGGCGCGCGGACACAGAGAGCCGCTTCGGTAGGCGAGATTCTCCTGGCTTTTAACGCTGTCCAACACGAACAACGAGAGTTATGTAGTAAACAGAGGAGATACGTTATTCGGTGAAACCCCAACAAAGCGCTGAGACCGGGCCCCCCGCGTGCGGCAGTTGTCCGGCCCGAGCAGACCTCTCCGGTCCTGTCCATTTATAGTAACAGCAGGATATATATACTGGAACTTTAGATGTGGCCGTGCTGCATATGCTCGCGTTTGATTATTTATCTGTGGATTTGCCTCATTCACACGCGTTATTCTGTGAGAGTTTCCCCATCGCGAGATCAATGAAGTCCCATCTTATCTTCTGCATTCTCTCCAGTTGAGCATTACAGTGTAACGCCTCATTTGAAAGCTAAGACCTGCAAAAGTGACCGAAGGTGCTTCCTCGCATCACACAAAGAATAACAATAAAGCGGCAAAGATATGATAAAGATTTGGCAAAAAATGCAACAAAAACAACAAAAAGGTGACAAAAAATTCAACAAAATTCAACAAAAAGTGACAAAAATTCAACAAAAAAGTGACAAAAATTAACAAAAAACAACAAAAAAGTGACAAAAATTCAACAAAAAAGTGACAAAATTCAACAAAAAAGTGACAAAATTCAACAAAAAGTGACAAAAATTCAACAAAAAAGTGACAAAAATTCAACAAAAAGTGACAAAATTCAACAAAAAGTGACAAAATTCAACAAAAAAGTGACAAAAATTCAACAAAAAATGACAAAAATTCAACAAAAAAGTGACAAAAATTCAACAAAAAGTGACACAAATTCAACAAAAAAGTGACAAAAATTCAACAAAAAGTGACAAAATTCAACAAAAAAGTGACAAAAATTCAACAAAAAAGTGACAAAATTCAACAAAAAAGTGACAAAAATTCAACAAAAAAGTGACAAAAATTCAACAAAAAGTGACAAAAATTCAACAAAAAAGCGACAAAGATGCGATAAATACGTGACAAAAACGAATAAAACCTGACAACAAGAACCAGGAAGAAGCTTAGATGACTTTGTAGGTCTTATATCTTTCAAATGAGGCATTTCACTTGCTGTAAACTCATTTAGATTTGGGTAAAGCTGGAGAAAACATGCTTGGTTCAGGGTTTTTAAAGCAGGACCGGATTAGAGCGGGGGCAAAAGCACCTGTGGCTGAAATCCTGATCAACTAAAAAAAAAATAAATAAATAAAGAGCCAGAGAGAGGCTTGCAGTGAGCGTGTGTGTGTTTAGACCTTTTATTTTATTTGTCTGTGAAGCAGGACAAACTCACGCGCGTGAATATATGACGCATGAGTCCTCAGATCAGATAGAAACTTGTTACTGAGAGAAAAGTGCCTGTAGCCCGTCAGCACGCGCCCTCTCAAAGCCTCTGTTGCTACCCGACGCCACGGCAGCAGCGCCGCCATTGGGCCGCGCGCGCCCTGCCGGAGCGGCTGATTGGCCCGCGAGTGAGCGTGTGGGAGGGGCCCTGGCCTCAGTTTCCCAGTGTCTCCTCCAACAGCGCGAGCAGGAATGACGCGGAGGGGAGGGGGGAGTGGGGAGTGGGGAGGGGGGCGGGGGGGGGAGGCTGCAGGCCGGAGCGGCTGCACGTTCAAGACCCTCTTTTCTTTTTTTCCCCCCCAGAGCTTTTTAACAGAGCAGTTTTACCCAAATCTAAGAGCTTCTCGACTGGAGCTTACAGCCTATAGGCCAGTGTAACGCCTGATTTGAAAGCTAAGACCTACAAAACTCATCTATGTTTCTTCCTTGTTTTTTTATCTCATTTTCGTCCCTTTTTGGTCCAATTTGTGTCACATTTTCATCACTTTTTAATCGTCTTTTTGTCACTTTTGTTGTTGTGTTTTGATCCTTGTTTTGACACTTTGTTCTAGATTCAGATTTGGGAAAGTGGGGACGTGTGCTCGGTTCAGGTGGGTGTTGAGAGATTAAAAGGCAGCGTCATCGATATCAGAGAGCGCTCGAACCTCGACACATAATCCCTAAAGTGGGTCACGCAGCCTCTCGCCTTAAATCACTGCTCACTATTGTCTCGATTGTCTTTTTTTTTTTAAAGACATTTTGTACTGGACGACAGGAAAGGCATCAGTGAGCGCTCGAACCCCTCGGCCCGGTGGCAGTGTACCCTAAAGTGGGTCACGCAGCCTCTTACGTGAAACCCCTGCTGAACCTTTGCCCTGAGGTTCATCTGAGCGTCATTTCAACTTTTCTGACGCTTTTGGAACTTCACAAATCTTTACAGGGATAAGTTTAAATAAGCAACAGGGAGCAGAAACATCACTGGACGGGGCCAATAAGTAAATCCTCTAATAGTTTAAAGTTGTATAGCTTATTTTGATCTAAATTCTGCACATCTGCGCTGCACTTAGGGCTGGGCGATATATCGATATTTAAGATATATCGATGTATTTTTAAATGAGATATGGAATTAGACCATATCGTGTATATCGGGATATTTCAAAATCAGATAAGCTATTAAGTTAACAAAAAGAAACAGCTAATCTCAAGCTGATCACTTTATTTTATTATCTCTTTATATATAAATGCAGAAAAAGATTGACCTATTTTATTGTATAGGCTATTTTTATCCAAGAATTTTTTGTATTTAAATGTGCACCTTACGGAGCTTTGTGTTATGTTTACATTTTATAGTGTTTTTTTCAATAAAACTACTCTTTGACTTAACATTTCATTTCACAGTCTCACTTGCAGAAAAAATATCGGGATATATATCGTATATCGATAATCGACCTAAATATATGGGATATGACTTTAGGTCCATATCGCCCGGCCCTAACAATGGCAATAAAAAACTATTCTGATTCTGAAGGACACAGTTGTGCTCGTAAGTTTACATACCCTGGCGGATCGTTTCTGTTGCCATGACTTGACAAGAGTAAACACAGTTGTTGTTGATCATGAGCGGGAAAAACAAGTTTCTGTTTGTTATTTGAGCAATTTGCAAACATAGGTCGCACGGTTGCATCATCGCACAGTAATACAAACTCAAAAGGAGCAGGCCGAAGCAAGAAAGCTTATAAAGTGAGTACTTTCATGCATTTCAGATGAACTCAAGAAATACAAAACATAAATGTAAGTCCTTTCAAAATAAAAGGCCCATCGTAACACTGAGAATATACATAACTGAAACGCATGAGTCCGGCTGCAGGTAAATAATAACGTGATACAAGCTCGTGTTTTCATACAACACTTTACATTACACCAGAGTTACCCAGCACCCTAGTTATTGTGTTATCATTTATATTCTTTGTCAAATCCACAAACCAAATACCAAAACATCAGACATTTTGTCAGGGTATGTACAAGTTTACCTTAAGCTTGTTTGTCAGGTGAACAGTATGTACAAGTGCTTTCATTTATTTATATATATGTTTTTGCACAATGATGTTGGAAATGTTTCTTGTATTTGAACTATCATAAACAATAGCGTTTAATGGGCTTTTCTAATGTAAAAATAATAATAATAATTTGAACAATCATGAACAAAAGGCAAGACAGGTTCCTTTATGACTTTACATTGTGCTTTTCCTTTTCATTATCATTACATGCAAGACGTTTGTGCTGCTTTTCGACTTGTAATGTACTTGGATTCGCTCAGGCAGACGTTCATGCAAACATTTCAAAATGGATGTTTCTCTAAAGAACTGTGAACTCCTTTGAGCTCTGAAGTCACGTCCTTGTTTACCTTTTTGAAACTGTTCATCGCTCAAGCAAACAAGCTAATTAATAAACAAACACCAACTTTAGCTGAAAACAACATATAGAGGAACAACTCTGTCAAAGCTTTTTACGTGAGCCGTAACTCTATACAATTACAATGTTATTATTATGAAATGAGCAAAGAATCCGAGGAGTCTTAGCAGTTTCCAGCCTGTTCACCAATAAGCTTCAAAGTGGTTAATAAAACGTGAATCTAGACTATTCAATGGAACTGGGCTCAGATTTCCAAACGCAGATTGTCCCTGAATGTGCGGCCCTGAATGTGCGGCTGCTCCGCCCGGGCAGATTCATAACATAAGCGAGCAGGAATGACGCGGAAATAGTTTGAAGATGTCAGGTAAAAAAGGCTGTGGTGGTGGAGGGGGGTTAAAGGGAGGCAGACAGGCTGGGGGTGGAGACACAGGGGCGGGGAGGACGAGGAGGGAGGGGGGTCCACATGCTCACAGCTGAGATGTGCCACTTCCCCTCTCTCTCTCTCTCTCTCTCTCTCACAAACCTTTCAAGGCTAAAAGTTGTTGCTGTTGCTATCCAAGCATATACCGGCTAAATCAGGCACAATGCTGCCTGGGAACAAGCAAACGCGTCAAAAGTGCGCTCCACTGACAGCTCCTTCAGTTAAAAGTAGCCCCCCGTAATACAACACTGCGCAGAATAGGGGTCAACCACGTCCAGAACCTGCACACGGGATGGACGGAAATGGAAGGAGGTCGTGTTGGATGCTAACACACTGGTTTAGATTACACACACACACGGATACAATGATTAAGTCAGTTTCTAAGCCGCTTTCTTTCCTTGTTGTTAATTCATGAGTGCACATTCATGTAAACATATCGGTGACTACAGCTTCTCCCTTGGAAAAAAAAAAAAGGAGAAGAAGAAGAAGAAGAAGAAGGAGGGGAGCTGTGCTAACAAACCAGACAATGGAGATTACCAAGCCAGAGTGAGAGGAGGGGAAAAGCGGACCCCGAGTCTCACGTGCCTTGCAGCAAAATTCCACCCGGCAACTACACGCCGCACCATAGTAACAGCGCCGCCATTGGTCCCCGGTGCGTTTTCCAATGACCAATGGGATCGCCGGCTGCGGGTGATGCTTGTTGCTAGGTAAACATGATGCAGGAGAAAGATAGAGCAGAATTACCATGCCCGCTACTGCAGGGTGCTGTCAGCAAACGAGCGCGGCCTTCTCTGTCTCAGCACTTGGCGGTGCCAGAGAGATAAAAAACAAAAAAAGAAAAAGGGAAAAAAAAATAAATAAATAAAAGAAGAGCCACGGACCGTTTGATGGACCTATATATGAGCGCACGCAGGGGCAGAGTAGAGGCCACGCGAACAGAGCTCCTTTCATTACCTCCCTTTGCATTTAAAGACACGATGCGGAACATTCCAGGTTACATGTTTTAGAATCAACTTAAATAAGATATATTTCAAACACGGCCTAGAATGTAAACAAATTCAGTTTTAGTCCTAATTTTCCTGACTCAAATCCAGTTTAGCTTTGTGGTCTAACCTTTGTTGCAGATTTATTACATTTTAAGTCTTGTTTTGACAATATTATGACTAAACCCAATTGCTTGTGATGTATTTATTTCTTCTTCAGATTTAATAAAATATACTGGAGGTTTATAGGCAGCAACAAGTAAAACATAGTGCTTTTTAATGCCCATTGAAATGCATGAACACTATATTTTAATCCCACAAATGCAAAATCAATGCTTTTATTGTTTCTAAAGTTTATTGTTTATCACAATGAACAGTAATTGAAGAAAAATTGGATAAAAAATTGGATAAATTTTGCTAAATCTACAAATGAAAGTGTTTTGGATGATATATTCTGTTTTGGCAAAGTTATTGAGTAAAAAAGTCAGGCAATGCCATTATTTCCAAAGAAATGTATAAATAAGATTATAAGATATAAAAAAGGAGAAGCGTCATTAGCAATCCAGTTTGTTAGCCCGCTCAATGTATTTCCCTATAGCGGTTAGCATTTAGCCATGAACCCTCGCAAATTATGAGATGATTTCAGCTGTTGTCAACCATCAACCACAATCACGTGATGCCAAAGCCTAGTTTGAAATGAATTAATGTACAGACCTTATAGGGTTTTACTTTAGATATGTATTAGCGAATAAACGTGTCCACTGAGCAACTGCTAAATCATATTCCGTTTGTGTAGGGACATGGGACAGGACAGTTCAAACCGATGCTCAACGCCTGGTAATATACTTGCTCGGTTAATGATGCTGCACTGTCTGAAGCACTGTTAAAGTCTGGCTTTGCTTCATTCACATCTGGAGTAAAGAACGATCAAGAAAAAAGTATCGCCGAAACTCGAAAAGCGTGAGCTGTAGCTACGAGCGCCTTTACGTTCACACAAAATCTGCAGTGAATTGTAATGGCGACGGGTAAACACACAGCAGCTTTCCTCTCTCTTGGCACAGCTGCTTTCTCTGCACTGCATTTGTAGTTTTGGTCTTTCCACATTGTGTGACTGGATACTTTGGTACGTCTTTGCAGGGTTTTTGTGCAGGTTGTTGGATAGTTTACTGCAGAGACGCCGCACAAGCCATGAAGGTAAACAAAGTAAACAAACAGCTAGCTTACGAGCTAAAGACATTGGAGACATTTCTTCTTCTGAGACACTGAAGAGGCACCAACACCTGCAGCATAAGAGGAGCTACAGGAAACAAGGAAGGACAAAGGAGGGGAGTTGGTGAAAGAGTGGAGGAGGAAGAGGAAGGAAGAGGAGGAGCTGACCAGTGCAGGACACCACGCTTCAAACATGCTGCTCTGGTTGGTCCACAGTGGTAGGAAATCTTGTGTCACATTTTCTGTCCAGACTCATTTGTGGTAATACATATTTATTGGGGATACATTATGCACTAAGTATTATGATTTGTCGTTATAATGAACTGCAATACTTTACCCTGAATTCATTGAATAAGAAAAGTAAACCTAATATAAATCAGTCAAACATTTCGCTAAAGGCATTTTGAAAGTCGGGCTTATTGTCTACCAACAATAAGTCAAAAAGCATTAGATACATTTTTATTTTTTGAGAATAAGTAGCGGAATCAAACTATTGCGATATATTGGAAAACAATATTTTTATATCTGCGCACCGGAGCCTCTGACCAGCCGCTCATACAGGCACCTGGTCCCTCACCTTCCAGGAGATCTGAGGAGATCAGACATTCACAGGTGAAAAGGCCTTATTCCATATTAATGTAAAGGTAATACAATTATACAAAGTTGCGTAGAGCAGATGGAGGGTTATTGGACTGAAATAGTCAAGTGTCTAAAAACCTATTTGCTAACAGTTATGTGGCTCAGTGTATCCAATAGACTTATTAGACTACGAAGAGACATCTTTATTTACTAGGGCTGGGACAAAATACTTTGTGCTGCAATACCAAGTATCGATTCTTTATCAAGTATCGCAATACTTTCAATACTTGCGTTTGGAGCTGTTTCCAGTAACAGCACTTTGTTACATTTTGTGCTAATGCACTTTCCAGTCTTAAAGCTGGGGGACCGGATTTCTCCTGTTCAAACTGTGACGTTTTTAGTTTAAACTCATTTCTAGTTCTCACACACCCTCCTGCACATCCAGATCGTTCATTTAAAAATTAATTATATGTACGTTTCACGCCCGTGTACAGCTTTGAGCGGTGACAAAGTAAAGCCAAAATAAATACCGCTAATTCAGATTCTGCTTCTATCTTCCATCGCAGTTGAAGACAATGGAACATATGGTTTTGCTGTGTTTACGACTCGGACGTGGTTCACCAGCTTTAACAATTCAATACATGTCAAACGGCATTTGGTTTATACATTTTGGACATATGACGTTTTACACATTTTATGGTTAATATATCACTTATCATTACTTACTGTATCTCAATATAGATCGGCTCTTGAATCATATCGTCCCAGCCCTTTTATTTACATTATGCACTTATCGCCTTTATCTTAATGTCTTCTTAACAGTTTAGTTAAGCTACTTTATGTAACAAAAATGTCAGAGAGCTCTTATGCTTCGCAGACACGGGTGTAACTGCGTGACCGAGGAGGAGTCCAGGAGTCGATATTTCGATATTTATATTTTTGCCGAGCTACTTGGAAAGAGCTGGAGAGGACCTGGACTGGGAGATCTCTGGTTTATACTGTTACAAGAAGAGCATAGTCTACTGTGATAGTAGGAAACGCTGACCCCCTGTAACCCTAAGTATTCAGACAAACCTAAAAACTGCTCTTGCTAATATCCGACCTGGATCATTTTAAACCAGACACGCATTAGCCTTTAGCATGTGCAGCATCGAAATAAAGAACGTCAAGTTTATTTGTAAAGCACTTTTCAGAGGCAAGTTACGAAGCGCTTTACAAGGAAACAATAATGAACATTCTTTACATTACATTTGTGAGCCGCCATGAAATTATGTGGACAAACGCTGCCTTTTGGTGGAGTTTATGGACTTATTCAGAGGTGCCAGGGCAAATACTTAGGGAAGGAAGCCGCTAAAGGATGAACTATGAAGGCAAGCAACATGCTAATGTTACGCTAACAGAACATAAACTTGTGCTAACAGCGGCTAACTGTTATAATCGGTGAAATCTCCTTTTTCAACAGCTGTATGATGTTGTGAAATATTAAATCGTATGACCTGCCTGTTCCCCACACCTTAACCAAGTGCAGTCCAGCTTTACCCAAATCAATAAGCTTAGTGTAATCAGATCTTTGTCCTCGCGTTGTCGTCACTTATTAGACATTTTTTCCGTCACTTTTTGTCACTTTATCGTACTTTTCGTCACACTTGTGTTGCATTTTCATCTCAGTTTGTAACTTTTCTCAAGAAGCTTTTTCATTTGGGTAAAGCCAAACTGGAGAGACTGTGCTCGATTCAGGCGGGAGGTAAGAGGTTAATCGTGTGGGCTGTCCTCAGAGCCTCAGTCTGCTCACGTCCCGTTATGTGTAGCATGTCGGGCCATATGCCGCAGGAGCAACTTAAAACACAAACACGCCCCATGATACCAAACGACCTTCTTCTAAAGCTTATTTAAGGCCATGGTCCAGGATCAGTTACCCCACCGGACACGCCCCTGTAAGGAGGAACTACCCCGCAGTTTTTGTGACCATACTGTTATTTTTCTCCGAACTTAGAGTGGGTGAATTAGTCAAAAGCACTGGTATGCTCCCAATTTGTATTCCTTGCATCGCAATGTATATATGTTTTAATGCAAAGGTCACCTGACGCCTGAAACGTCACTTTTGTGGTGCAAGGAATACAAACTGGAGCATACAAGCTATTCAGACTTTTCATATGTGCGTGTCCGCTTAGCTTCCATCACATTAGCCATTATTAGCTCAGTGATAGAAACGCTTTAGGTGAAGTGTATCCAGTGTTTTTAGCACGCGGTCAGAGACATCAGTAATCTACAAATATTTATGTATTTGTGCGAGACGCTGCTAGTAATTCTGCTGAGGAATAGCGGGAGGAAAACTGTAGCGGCCGGAAAGCCCAGTCGGAGTCGCGTGTTGCTTTTGCTATACAGCCCATACTGTACGACTGAATATACGACAAGTTAAGGAATCCACTCTGCCATGCGAGTTCACCAGGCCTTATTCTGAACGCCGTAAACCAGACTGGAGTCAAGAGGAAGAGCTGAGGAGGAGATCGTTTTAACATTTAGCATCAAATAAGCATTAGCTCAAACACCATTTAACAAACCCAGTTATCACCTGGTGTAGGATTAAAGGGATATTTCAGGATTTTTGACATTGGATAACTAGTTACCAGAGTGTTGTTATGTCTGGAGATATTTTTTCTTAAATTCATGCAGTTCTTATATTTGAAGAGTCTAGTGGCGCTAGGCTAGCGCAAGGCTAGTGCATGTCTATGGTATCAGTTAGCCTGCATTAAAAACAGTGTGACCCACTCCACAGTGCACCTGAGGTAAATCACTTATAACACCAGACTAACCATAAAATGTCTGTGTTAATAGAATCATTTTGAAATATAACTGACCTTGTATCACATGAATTACCGCATTTTGAGGGACTATTTTCTCGCAGATCACTCCGCCGCTGCGTTAGCTTACAGCCACGAAGCTGATGCTGCTCAAATATAAGTTATTTTAAATGAATGATTCTATTAACACAGACATTTATATGGTTAGTCTGGTGTTATAAGTGATTTACCTCAGGTGCACTGTGGAGTGGGTCAGACTGTTTTTAATGCAGGCTAACTGATACCATAGAAATGCTTTAGCCTTGCCCTAGCCTAGCGCCACTAGACTCTTCAAATATAAGAACTGCATGAATTTAAGAAAAAAATATCTCCAGACATCAACAACACTCTGGATAACTAGGAAATGAGGCCCAATGTCAAAAATCCTGAAATATCCCTTTAACCTTTATCGAATCGAAATGGAGGTCACTGTGATGACCAAACCTCAGCCTGAGTCCGCCGTTTAAGTTTAAGTCAAGCCTCGCTTCCTTTGGCTGCTGCCGATCAGAAGTGTCTGCGGGGAATCAAGTTTGTCAGCGCTGCAGTCGCGCAAACTGCGAACTACTCTCACGCTCGTACAAACGACGAACAGCAGGTCGGCAGCATCGTATTAAACTGCGTCTAAATGCAACATCTTTACAGCGGGTTTTTGACGTAAATATGAGGCGGATTTTCATAAAACGAGCGGCGCTTTGGAGATGGTATTCATGCAGCTGAATAGTGCCACGTTTATTAGAGAATTATTCAAACTAAGCAACTCCATGAAATGCCTCTTTGTAGATTTGTATCTTCTTGTTGCTGATGTAGGGCTGGGCGATGTATCGATATTTAAAGGGGGGTATTATGCTTTTTTCAATCCATAGCACCAGTCTATAGCATACTACAATGATGACGTAACCTTCTGTTGGTCTGTATATGCAGTAAATTAAAATAACTGCCTTGAATAAAATTGCTCTCTCAAAATGGCTGTACTGAACGTCTTGAAATAGGCCTCTGTCTCTTTAAGAAGCTTTCCGACACGCCCCCTTCAGCACACTGCTGTGGCATCTAAACAACACTACTGTGCGGGGAGGGGGCTCTGCTGAGCTGAGGAGCAGTGGTTGGTGGCTTGGCTGGTGACGAAAGGTCCAGAGGCGTCTCCAGGAGGTGGGGGCGTTCCTAGGAGGACTGAGGCATAGCTACACCTAAAATGGCTGCCGTCTAAGTTTTTACTGATTACTCAAAAATATGTGAATGAGCCAAGGCAACACTCCAGGCATGTGTTTAATGAGGGAATGACATAATAACATGATATAAAGCTTGAAAAAGTCCATTTTACATAATACCCCCCCTTAAGATATATCGATATATTTTAATGAGATATGGAATTAGACCATATCGCGTATATCGGGATATTTCAAATTCAGATAAGCTATTAAGTTAACAAAAAGAAACAGGTAATCTCAAGCTGATTTAAAAAGAAAAAAGTTGATCTTAAACTGAGCACTTTATTTTGTGATCTCTTTATATATAAATGCTGCCCTCAGAAAAAGATTCACCTATTTTATTGTATAGGCGATTTTTATCCACGAATTTTTTGTATTTAAATGTGAACCTTACGGAGCTTTGTCTTATGTTTACATTTTATAGTGAATTTTCAATAAAACTACTCTTATTTGGCTTTGACTTAACATTTCGTTTCACAGCTCTCACTTTGCAGAAAAAATATCTGGATATATCGATAATCAACCTAAATATATCGGGATATGACTTTTGGTCCATATCGCCCAGCCCTAACCTGATGAAGCTGGAATGTAATAACTGAGCACCATGATGTTTATCTGCAGCTCGATGCTCAATTACATGAAAAATAAAACATATAGGCTATACATAAAATATTAAAATCACAAATAGAATCGCATTATCTGTCAGGTCTCTCCATCTTTAACAGGGATTTTTGTAATAATCTCCAACACATCGTTATCATCGTCTTACACTTTGTTGGTTGGAATTGCAATATTTATTTAGTTGACTCTTCACACTTTTAAATCGAGCCGTCGCAGTGACATGAAGAGAATCCCAGAGATCAACAAACTCCACATCGTGAAGAAGTTTCGAACTTAGGCTAAAAGTTAGGACAGCGACACATGATAGAGATCTCATCAAAATCACTAAACACTGTCATTTTGATTTCATTCAGTGCAGGCTTTGTGATTAGTTTATTTCTCCGATCAGTTGTTTGGGCTCTGGTGTCATGGCGCCTTATCGTTTCAAAGATCTCACAGGGGCCCCTTAAAAGTAGTAATAACTCACTATAATCAAAAGGGTTAGTAACAAGCAAATAGTAATGACTGAGGGCGGAATACGGATCAAGTGGTTCAGTGATAGAGGAAAAGTTAATCAAACCAATAGTTTAAAACTCTTTTTGTTTTGTAGAGAAGCTTTGGGGCTCCTGGATCGCACTTTGGGAGCCATAGGGCTAAGGAATATGCTACCATTGTGCAATTTCATGGGGTTTATGAAATCCATATAGTGGTATAGTCTCATTCAATATCGGATCATAATCATAATGTTTGTTGCCGACTTTACTTCATTTTCTTTCTTCAAGATTTGAATTTTATCTTTGTGCAGCGTCCAGTCAAGCTGCTGTAAAACAAACGTCCTGTCTTTAGTAATAGTGCGTACCTCAGGGTAGGAGGGGAAAGTAATTAAGAATAGGGCTGGGTACATTGTTTCTGACACCAGTACTTTAAAGAGGGGGTATTATGCTTTTCTCAATCACATAGCACCAGTCTATAGCATACTACAATGATGACGTAACCTTCTGTTGGTCTGTATATGCAGTAAATTAAAATAACTGCCTTGAATAAAATTGCTCTCTCAAAATGGCTGTACTGAACGTCTTGAAATAGGCCTCTGTCTCTTTAAGAAGCTTTCCGACACGCCCCCTTCAGCACACTGCTGTGGCATCTAAACAACACTACTGTGCGGGGAGGGGGCTCTGCTGAGCTGAGGAGCAGTGGTTGGTGGCTTGGCTGGTGACGAAAGGTCCAGAGGCGTCTCCAGGAGGTGGGGGCGTTCCTAGGAGGACTGAGGCATAGCTACACCTAAAATGGCTGCCGTCTAAGTTTTTACTGATTACTCAAAAATATGTGAATGAGCCAAGGCAACACTCCAGGCATGTGTTTAATGAGGGAATGACATAATAACATGATATAAAGCTTTTACATAATACCCCCCCTTTAATGATACCGATACCAAAATATTTGTCATCTAGAACCAGAAAACTGAACAATAATGTGTGGAAGATCTGCACATTTACAATATCAGGTTCATCTCCAATGTGTGCGGAAAAATTAGGAATAATTTTGGGGGGAAATTGTGTTAAAATAATTTGGAAAAATGGGGGAAATAGGGAGGTATTAGTAATTGAGCAAAAATGAAGGGGGGAAAAAATGGGAAAATTAGAAAAAGAATTGGGATATAAGCTTTATTTTCCTGGTCCCTGTTTTAGATACTTTCATTTTTTGTTTGAAATAAATGGTCATTATTTTTATGTTTTGATACTACTGTCAAGTCTACCCCCGTTGACTCGATTTGTTGTTGTTTTGGCATCACTTCACCTTTTAGAAACATATCTGCACTTTACTCCACTAAGTTTTCGAGCTAAATTAAAACTAAAAGCATTCGAAATGTTACTTGAAGTCTCGGTCGACAGGCAGTGAATCTAAAGCTGATCACAAACACGGCCTCATTCCCTGACGTTGACCTGTTTATAAAAGTAAAATACTTCACTCTCTGTACTTTTCTTTACTCTTTTGGCTCATACAAACAATGAAAGATGGAGCACGTTCAGTTGAAATCATTTTGGTGCAAAGTCATTCCCAGCTTTTCCAACACATTTCCCAGTTCTGCTCAGGGATGAGTCAAGTTTCACCATTTTCACAGAGCGATACTGTGGCAATAAAAAGGCGCTGATACAAAACCACAGAAGATGTATTCGAGTCGCTGGCAACTTTATCTTGCTGGTATGAAGATAAAATCCGAAGCACATGGCTACTTAACAGATAAACATATACTTCTTGGGATTTATTGTTTGTCCATTTATTTGCATTTTTCCTCCATTTTTTCTTAAGTTTTTTTACCCAATGTAAGTTTTATGTTTACAGTGGGATATTTTAAGCTCAAGGACATCGTTGTTAACCTTTAAAGTTACGTTTCTGTGGCTCTAAAAGGTCTACTCTCCTCTACATATTCCAACAAGTCACTGCAACACTGACTGTGTCCACACTCAGCCTAAAATGACAAATGTGTGCGACTTAAATGTGCAAAAGGTTCAGTTTTAGTCAGTGTGCGAAACACCCGTCAATATTAGCGGAGGAAAATTCAGTTTCCTCGCTCTGGTATTTTCACTGTAGAGTTGCTCCAATTGTATTTTGCCCGTCTTATCAGTCACTGTAGCCACGACATAGCGGCCATTTCCAAAGCCGAAATTGTTTAAAGAGTACCTAAACGGGCCAAAGCCTTTCCCCACCCACAAACAAAAGTCAAAAAGTGCTGTGAAAGAGGCGGTCTCTGAAGTTTGTGGGTGACATGCGGGGGTGAGTGCAATGGCCGCTGGCTGCTCTGCTTTGTGACCGCAACACTGGAGGATTACTATTGCAACAAACATCATCAGTAGGGTAAACTAACCTGTCTCACGACGGTCTAATCCAGCTCACGTTCCTATAGTGGGTGAACAATCCAACGCTTGGTGAATTCTGCTTCACAATGATAGGAAGAGCCGACATCGAAGGATCAAAAAGCGACGTCGCTATGAACGCTTGGCCGCACAAGCCAGTTATCCCTGTGGTAACTTTTCTGACACCTCCTGCTTAAACCCAAAAAGTCAGAAGGATCGTGAGGCCCGTTTCACGGTCTGTTCATACTGAAAATCAAGATCAAGCGAGCTTTTGCCTTCTGCTCAACTTGTCAAAGGGTATTTAAAATAGTTCACTTGGAGCAAAGGGTATTAAAATAGTGCAATTGCTCCTCCATTGCTGTAGTACCTCCATTTGGCCGCTAGGCCCCCATTGAAAAGCATTGGACTTTAGACACGTTAAAACAACTTTAACGCCTGGTTTCAATTTTTTCAACACTTGATATGGCTACATATTCCTCCTGACATAACGCTGGGTTAGTCACAAGGCTGGTTTTCGAAATATATATATTTTTTTATCTCCTACTTAACGGAGGTCGGACTGTTAGCATTGGAGCTGCGCGAGCTACACGTCACGCAAGGGCCGAGTCTACAGTGAAGATCCCGCCCTTATGCCCTTATTAGGAACATGCTTCGTCAGAGCTGGGGAGGAGAGTCAGTAAATCCGCCATGATTCCCCTCGAACGTGGTCATTATGGTAAACGGGGAGGAGTGAGGAGGAGCTGTCTATTCTTTTTAACAGTCTATGGGTGAGTGTGTGGGCCTTTGCATTGGCACAATCACAGCAGACAGATTACGTGGGAGGGACCTGGTTATAAACCACAGGTACAGGGGCGGACAATGGGCAGCACCTGATGACGATGTGTGGAGCTGGTGCGGCTTATGACGTTCTGTGGAGGCCGTGGACACGTCGCCAGCCAATCAGTAAATTCTAATTTAGTAGCAGAGTTTACCCTGAAGGGGGCGCAACCCATTCGTTTTCAGGCCAAAGTTAGGATTTGACACATGTTTGCGCTATAATGTCAGAATAATGTCAGGGACCAGTGGACAACACTATGAGACACCCATTGAGACAGTTTATCAGTAAAAAAAACTTGATTTGGTTTTTAGTTGCTCTTTAAAGACCTCGTAGTGCCATGGGTCAGGAACGACTCAGTGGATTGGAGCAACTCTACAGTGAAAATACCAGAGCGAGGAAACTGAATTTTCCTCCCGCTAATATTGACGGGTATTTCGCACACTGACTAAAACTGAACCTTTTGCACATTTAACAGATCTATGACCCATTTTCAGTGAGTAAGTCAGGGATCATTTATAAAAGTGGTACAAAGCACATGAAAAGAAATGTAAATGATGAATAATATGTAGTATGTTAAAGTAAAGGTTAAAAGTAGCATGTTTTTTTTTTATCGTGATGTATCGTAGATTATTTTTGTGCAATATATCACAGTATCGGCGTATCATGAGCCATGTATCGTGTATCGTATAGAATCGTGAGCCACCCAGAGGTTCCCAGCCCTACTGGGTTTAGTGCTAATTTTCCTCATTTAGTTCCATTTTAGCCTCGATGTCGTGTCTTGTTTTGACACAATAATATTTCATAGCTGCGTTTAATCAAACAGCGCGATGATATCGGAATATTGCACATCCACATCTTGAGATTTTTCTAATATTGCGCAGCCCTACATCTAAGATATTAATATTCTTCTTAGAGATAAAAAATAAAAATAAAACTGGGCTGAAACAACTAATCGATTATTGAAATAGCTGCCAACTGTTTTAGTCATGGATGAATGGATTTCTGGTCCACACAGACTGGAAATGACATGAACATTTAGTACGAATTTGTGCTCATTTTGAGAATGTTTGGATTGTTTTATTGCCAATAAAACCCCAGCATTAAATGGCTTAATTCAAGCCCTTTCAAGCCATTTTGCTCAGATATGATGGCATTGTTTCTAGTGATGTCTGTGTCACTAGAAAGAAGAATGAGCTCTACTTTATGTTGCTTCATCCTAGAGTTTAAACCAGTCAAGTCCCGTCAGTGTCAGTGGATAAACTCGGGAGGTTCTTAGCAGTGTTAAAACAATGTAGTTTTAGTCTGTAATGTAATTTAAATTTAGTTGAGATTTAGTTTAAAAAAAAATATCTTCAATTTTAGTCTAGTTTTAATCGACTACAGTTGCATGTAAATTTAGTCGACTTTGCATTTATAATAATTATGTTTAATTAAGGTCCTCTGCTTCATGGAGCTTCTCCACATGAACAAAGCTCAGAGCTGTTCTTTGGCAGTGGATTTAAATGTTTTTCTTCAGTGGAAGTTTGGATGATTTTAGTCTCTTTTCATTTAGCCCTTTTTTAGTCGACGAAAACAGTCATAGTTTAAAGGGATATTTCAGGATTTTGACATTGGGCCTCATTTCCTAGTTATCCAGAGTGTTGTTGATGTCTGGAGATATTTTCTTCTTAAATTCATGCAGTTCTTATATTTGAAGAGTCTAGTGGCGCTAGGCTAGGGCAAGGCTAAAGCATTTCTATGTATCAGTTAGCCTGCATTAAAAACAGTGTGACCCACTCCACAGTGCACCTGAGGTAAATCACTTATAACACCAGACTAACCATATAAATGTCTGTGTTAATAGAATCATTTTTCAAACATAACTGAGCTTGCATCACATTTTGAGGGACTATTTTCTCGCAGATCACTCCGCCGCTGCGTTAGCTTACAGCCACGTAGCTGATGCTGCTCAAATACAAGTTATTTTAAATGATTGTATTAACACAGACATTTATATGGTTAGTCTGGTGTTATAAGTGATTTACCTCAGGTGCACTGTGGAGTGGGTCAGACTGTTTTTAATGCAGGCTAACTGATACCATAGAAATGCTTTAGCCTTGCCCTAGCCTAGCGCCACTAGACTCTTCAAATATAAGAACTGCATGAATTTAAGAAACAAATATCTCCAGACATCAACAACACTCTGGATAACTAGGAAATGAGGCCCAATGTCAAACATCCTGAAATATCCCTTTAAATGTCATTAACCTCTTGACTCCCGCCTTCAAAGAGCGCATTTTCTCCAGTTCATCTTTACCCAAATCTAAAAGCTTCATGACGGGACAGCTTGCTGCCTATAGGAGGTTTTAGATTTGGATGATGCCAAACTGGAGGGGAAGAAGTTAAAGCACTAAGAGCCTCCTGTAAATATTCACTTTAAGTTCACCCCACTTTAGCTTCATGTGGGAAAAGGTTTTTACGTATGAATTCCAGACCTAGATAAAGGAGTATTTTAGTTCCGTGTTGCAGAGCGGAGGGGGAGCATGTCTGGGACGTTGAAGGGGGGACAGGGCGAGTCGTGGTCCACAGCCCGACCCCTGGATCTGCACGGAGCAGGGCCCACACGAGCCGCTCCACGGGTCAGGCTTTCAGAGCTCGGTCTGGCTCAGCTGTTGCTCTCCGTCACTTTCAGACTCATGTCCATCTCTGGAGCTCATTCACGGTATGAGTCACTTTTCTTTAGTTTAATAATAGAATGGAAGTGGCTTTAAGTTACCCACATGACAACATGCAAGGGTCCGTGCGACGGGACTCTATTCTCGCTCGAACTTTAGTTTATGACGGGATCAGGAAACACACAGAGCTGCCTTTCAGCGCGAGTTCTGCTGAATCGTGTGGCAACAGGTCGCTAAAATAATAACGGCTAAAGGAGCAGACGCTCAATGGTCCAGATTTCTATAACATGTTATTGTAAGAGATTATATCTTTGGGGAGTTAAAATGGCCGGAGTAAAGAATATTTGAGAGAAACAATCTGACAATGGAGTAGAGCTGGGTGATTTCCCCCCAAAAAATCTGCAATTTTTAAAAATAAAAAACTCGATTTATGATTGATTTTTTCCTCCCCATTTAAAACAACTGAACTGTCAATATATTTTAAATTAGGGCCGGGCGATATATCGATACATCTCTAAATGAGATATGGAATTAGACCATATCGTGTATATCGGGATATTTCAAATTCAGATTAATAAGTAACAATGATTTTATTAAGTTTATCTTAAACTGAGCACTTTATTTTATCATCTCTTTATATATAAATGCTGCCCTCAGAAAAAGATTGACCTGTTTTTATCCAAGATATTTTTTATTTAAATGTGCGCCTTATGGAGCTTTGTTATACATTGTTTATGTTTACATTTTAGTGAGTTTTCGGTAACACTTTAGAATACGGCCCAGTAACTCCTAGGTAGTTACTATGGTACATCCCTGGTACTTACAGAGGTAATTACCAGGTTATTCAGTGTATGGCCTGGTAACTCCGGTGCCATGCCATTGGTCCGACAACCCATTAGTCCGACGTCTCATTATTACAAAAATATAACCCTAACCCTAATGGCACCCCTACTCAATGGGGGATTTTCAGAATAGTGAGACGTGGGACTAATGGGCCGACCTCGTAACTCCTAGGTACTTACCTAAACGTACCACTGTAAGTACTTGGTAATTATCTCTGTAAGTACCAGGGATGTACTACAGTAACTACCTAGGAGTTACTGGGCCGTATTTTAAAGTGTAACCGAGTTTTCAGTAAAACTACTCGTATTTGGCTTTGACTTAACATTACACCGCTCTCACTTTGTAGAAAAAATATCGGGATATATATCGTTATCGATATTCAACCTAAATATATCAGGTTATGACTTATGGTCCATATCGCCCAGCCCTATTTTAAATATATATATTTATTGTATTTAGTGAAAGTGCATCAACATAAACAAAATTACAAAGGTAAACCCTTTCTCTAACTGAAAAGTCACTGTGCAACAAAGATTGTTAAACATCCAGATTATTTATACTGTATTAATAATAATAATGATGGCTTACACTTGTATTGCGCTTTACAAGCCTGTGTTACCAAGTTTCTCAAAGCCTACACTGTCGTCATATCTTCACTCCAGACTGGTGGTAAGCTACTTTGTAGCCACAGCTGCCCTGGGGTCAGTCAGGCAACCAGTCAGTGCCATCAGCCCTCCGACCACCACCACCACTCACTACACTCGCCCCAGGCTTCCTGATGTTCCTGAACGGTCTCCCATCCCAGTACTGACCAGGCCCTTCCTGCTTAGCTTCAGGTCTGACGGGATCAGGCAGAGCAAAGGCAGCCTGGCTATTGCTGGTTCTGATTGAGCTGATAAAACAAAACATCCTGAGGTGGGCTCTGTTCTTCTTGGCACATTTTACAGCAGGACCTTCTTCAGAGACGGGACAGAGGGATAAAAAAATTATAAAAAAATCTAAAATTTTCCGATTTTTTTGGAAAATATGAATCGCTTTGACCTACCAACTCGATTTTTAAATCAAATCGATTTCTTCCCCAGCCTACAATGGAGTCTTTTTATTTTTCCCCCGGTATATTGTGATGTATAAATTAAGGCTGCAACTTTTCATTACAGTCTGTTTACTTTTTACTGTTTTTACTTTTTGCCCCTTTAAAGTTTTTGGCAGTCATTGTACACAAGATATCTCTATTTACTATTTAACTGTTTGCACATTTCTGTCTATCCTGCACACCCCGAGTGTTTCTGAGAGCTGAATGTAACAAGTGAATTTCTCCATTGTGAGACCAATAAAGGCTTATCTTATCTCTTAATGATTATATTGATAATTAAAGTGATACTCTGGAAGTCTAAATGTTTTACAAATGTTATAAAATGTGCAAAATCATCCACCTGGTGTTACATTTTGTGTAAAGTGAGTAATTATATATCTGTTATTTTTTTGTAAAGCCCCTCCCTCCCGGATCTCAGCCCAGTATCCTCCCGCGTCGACCAATGAGATGAGCTTTTCATCTGAACCAGCCTGTCAGGTCCAATCAGGAGGGAGGGGGAGGAGTTTGATCGTTTCCCTTTTGAAAGTTCGCTTACTCATTTGCAACCTCAGAGCGTTTCAGCTGAATACAGTCGTAAACAAAACGGCTAATGCTACGACAGTTAGCTCATACGATGCTAACGTTGCTAACACGCGACATAACATTGTGTTGTAATCTGTGACATAAAGTGACTGATGCAGTGGTTTTGTTACAGTTTTATCATTAGCTGCTCCACCACTGGGGGCGCCATTACTGTCTTCATCTCGTATCCGAACTCGGAGCAGTCTGGAGATCTCCGAGTTTACAAGTTGTAATTATCAAAAAGAGCTTTCTGGTTAAAGGGATATTTCAGGATTTTGACAGTGGGCCTCATTTCCTAGTTATCCAGAGTGTTGTTGATGTCTGGAGATATTTTTTTCTTAAATTCATGCAGTTCTTATATTTGAAGAGTCTAGTGGCGCTAGGCTAGGGCAAGGCTAAAGCATTTCTATGGTATCAGTTAGCCTGCATTAAAAACAGTCTGACCCACTCCACAGTGCACCTGAGGCAAATCACTTATAACACCAGACTAACCATATAAATGTCTGTGTTAATAGAATAATGTTTGAAATATAACTGACCTTGTATCACATGAATTACGCATTTGAGGGACTATTTTCTCGCAGATCACTCCGCCGCTGCGTTAGCTTACAGCCACGTAGCTGATGCTGCTCAAATATAAGTTATTTTAAATGATTCTATCGACACAGACATTTATATGGTTAGTCTGGTGTTATAAGTGATTTACCTCAGGTGCACTGTGGAGTGGGTCACACTGTTTTTAATGCAGGCTAACTGATACCATAGAAATGCTTTAGCCTTGCCTAGCCTAGCGCCACTAGACTCTTCAAATATAAGAACTGCATGAATTTAAGAAAAAAATATCTCCAGACATCAACAACACTCTGGATAACTAGGAAATGAGGCCCAATGTCAAAAATCCTGAAATATCCCTTTAAAAAGACAGAGGAGTTCGATTGTTTACTCTCAAATTTCACTCAGTCTCTCCTCACTCTGCAAATTTACAGACCATCACTTTAAACCGCAGATTATCTTTACGATCATTCGCTTGGCCGTGGAAGTGGGATTATTCCAAACTTTTCCCACATGAAGCTAAAGTGTCGATGGAGTAAACTTAAAGTGAATGTTTGTCGGAGGCTCTTAAGGCTTGAACTCGGTTTGCTCAAAGCTGCGCACGAACACAAGTCTGTGTGAACATTTGAAAGCTAAGAACCTCCAGAGTTCAGCCACTGAGCTCTGACCTGGTTGAGGAAGTTCATTTCCAAACTGGTTTAAACTCTAGGAACTGGCAACAATAAAAGTGGAGCTCATTCTTCAGATGTATGAAACTCAACACACCCTCACTTTGTCATTTATCATCATTTTTATTTTCATTGATCGTCATTTTCGCTGTTTTTGAGCCACAAAACCAATCAGCCATTACTACAACAGTCGTCAACTATTTCAATAATCGATTAGTCGTTTCCGCCCTGTTACTCACCGACTCGAATCAAGGTCAAACATTTCAATTTCATTTTCACTTATTTTGTGTGTGTAGCTTCTTTGCATTAAAGCTTTATTAACACACGCGCTTTTCGATACCAAAGACTCGGCTCTCGGGGGAAGAGCCGCGAATCCCGCCGTCGCCGTGTTTTACAGTAGTACAGTAGATAAAACGCATATCTCCTCACAAAGAGCTCGCACTGCAACAACCGCCACAGCGGCCGGGCCCGAACACCAATAACCGATAAGTCCGAGAGCGTCACCGGTGAGCAGGTGGATCAACTTCTTCCCCCAAAACTAGAATCATCCACCGACCACAAAGGGAAAAAAAAGGGGGGGGGTAATTCAGATATTACTGTAACGTTACTGTACGGCGAAGGCTAACACAAAGTGCAGCCCGGCCTATCTGATTTGTACCGAATCATCAGACAGGTATCTTTCCATGGGAGTGTATAAGGGGGGACTGCTCATGAACAAAGCTGAGGCGGGCACATGTGGGTCAGCCTCGGTGCAGGTGTGAGGCCGGGGCGCTGCTGGAACGTCGGAGGGATGGGTTGGTTGAATGGCAAGGGAAAAGGGAAAGGTGGCGAGGGGGATGCTTAGGCAGGTAAAGCTATAGAGCAACACAACAATAGGCCGCCTAGAAAAAAAAGAAAATGTAGGAGTTCAGTGGATCCAGCCCGATATGCGACAGCTGGGGAGGAAGGAGGCGAGCGCAGTTGCATTACAGGAGCACAGGCCCCAATGCATCTGCACGAACCAATCCCAAACAGCATCCTCTTCTTCTCTCCGCTTCTGCTGGGTGTTCTGCCTCCAGTAGACAGATGACATGGCTCTCCTCGCACACGCACGCACATGCACACACACACACACACACACACACATGAAGCATCATGCCCAGGTACTGATGGACACACACGACCGCTGTTCTTAAAAAAGAAGACACTGTCAAATAAGCACCGGGGATCATGAAGCCGAGCATTAAACGCGTTTGCAGATGAATGGGTAGGGTCGGGGAGGATGAGGATGAGGAGGAGGAGGAGGGGGTGCATACGGGAGAACGGGCCGCCTGAGTCACCGGTACCGGCCTCCTTTTGAGCCCGCTGCATAAGCTCCAGAGAACGCCCCACACACACAAAAAGAGCGACACCGGCTTTTTTTCTCTGTACAAACGGGAGAATCAGCTCTTACCTCAGGCGCTGTGTCGGTGCCAGTGCCGTGGAGCAGCCATGATCGGAACCAGCTCTCCCTGTCCCCTCCGGGTCAGCGGTCCCCCCCCCACTTCTCTCTCCCCCACAAGTGTCCAACTCCCCCCCTCTCCCCGGCGCGGTGCGTCTGTCCTCCCGGTAAGATCCTGGTGGTGCCCCCGCAGTAGGAGACGGTCTCGAAGCGGTGCAGCGTTTAGCCTGAGCGGCCGCTGACAGCTCCCACTGACCGCTCCCGCAGCAACCGTGTCCGAGCGGTTCTGGTGTGCGCTTCCTTTTTTTTTTTTTTTTTTTTTCCTCACTCAAGCCACGACAGTACAAGTCCGTGCGACGAACAGCAGCCCGCCAGCATCTCGAATATTTATATAAATAATATTTAACGGGCACTAGCTAGCTGTTGGTAGCTAGCATGCTAACGGTCCGTAAAAACGCTGCCATTGAAACGGGAGGAAGACGGTCCCCGCGCTCGTGCAGTCTGCTCCGGCGGAGGTGAAGCCCGGCTGTTAGCGCTCTGAACACGGAGAAACCCGACGATAAAAGCAAATGTTATCGCTAAAGGCTATAGCCGGGCAGCCCCTCTGTGGTGGTAACATCGGTCACAGTTAGAGGGGCTGCACTGAGCGCACTCCCGACGCCAGGCGAGCACGGCCCAGCGCGCTCCACTCACGGTTTCCCACAAAATGGCTGCCAGGATCCAGCCCCAGCAGCGAAGAAGTGGAAACTGCTGCTGAACTTCGGCTTCTTGGACGCTTCTTCTTCACCCAGGAGCCTCACTCGCGGTTAAAATATGCATCTGTTAAGACCTCTTCCCCGGTATCGGCGTCACCATAACGGGTCACTGGGCTGCGACCCGTCGGTGAAGACACTTTTAAGCCCCAGTGCAGTGGCTCTCGACTGGCATGTCATCAGGACCCTCCATCACTTTAGGAGGACAAGCCGCGACCCAAATATGGGTTTCATTTGTAATCATATAAATGCAAAAAGTGTAATAAAAAAAAGTAATAACCACCAAACAATCACATTTTCCCCACTATTATTCAAGTATCCAGGCATTACCCAAATCCAGTGTTATGAAAGTTACAAAAATATGACTTTTTCAGTAACTACGGAATTTAACACATTACTTAAACAAAATACGGGAATATATTAGTCATTACATTTCAAGTAACTCAAATTACAAGAGCATTTAAATGTATGAATGAAAACATTACAAACTCCCCTCAAATACAATGCAGCATAACGAATTAACTGTGTATAAGATCTGCATTTGCAAAACACAAAAGAATGCACTTTCTCTCAGTGGCGTTATTACTATATTCAGTTTATGTTTTCCCAAAAGTAACTCAAAAGTAACTAAAAGTAGTGTAACTAAGCAACATATTTGAAAAGTCATATGTAATACGAACATATGACATTTTAGAGCTGTAATCACAATATATTACATTTTTAGTAACTTGTCCAACACGGCCCAAATCTAAAAGCTTCCTTATAAAAGCATCAAAATAGCGATGAAAAGGGAACAAAAAATAGAATACAATACAAAAATAGTGTATTAAAACAAGTTTAAAAGTGCATATGACACACTATACACAATTTTTGCTAAAACATAGTTAACACAATTATATTTAAGATTTAGTTTAAGATTCTACTTAACTAATTGTGATTGTGTTTATCGTTTCACTTCCTTATTGGACACCGACAGGAAGTGACATAGATGAAGGCAAATTCATTTTTAAACCGTTGCCGACCATGTTAAAGCAGGAACTAAGTAACGTTATGCCCCTAGAGGCCATAAGCCATGCAGGTGTCGTCACATGTTTGGTGTTTTTTACTCATTGTTCCGTGATGAGGTAAATACTACGCTGACAGAAAAAAACCAAAGGGAGAGAGAGCCATTATTTACGGTTTAAGTGGAGCTAGCCCGCAGTTAGCTTTGCCCTGTTTAGCTTTCTTTCTCGTGATTCAATAGTGCTGTATTGTGACTCCGACCTGGATGGTGGCAGCGAAAAGTTTGTAATTGTGGTTTTCTGGCCAAGAGACACCAGGGGGGAGATGAAAGACTCCCCAATCATCCCATTAACAACTTGCATTACCCCCAGAGGGGACTACGGAAAGGGATTTATTTAGGTCAACAAGTTACTGAGTACTTCTTTAAAGAATAGGCCACCGTATTTTTACATACTGAGTTATGTTCTTACCTGGAGGCTTGACGAGTTCATTTGTACCTGTCTGGTCTCCACGTGTGCCTTCAGTAACGTAAACACAGCACAGACAGCGTTAGCATTTAGCCTCTCTCTTCTCCTCTATAGCTCCAAACGAGGTGAAGATAGAAGCTACCAAACTCTTCCACGTTTTCCCTATTTAAATATGGCTACGTGAAGTGTTACACTATAAAGTATAATTACACAAAATTAAACAATGTGGATTTTCTAAGTGGATAAAAAGGGGAACTATATTGTAAGGCGTAATAATACCAGGAGTAATTCGGCATCCGCGCAGTGATATCTTCACTTTACTGTGCGGATGGCCTGGTATTATTACGCCTAACAATATAGTTCCCCTTTTTATCAGCTTAAAAAATCCACATTGTTTAATTTTGTGTAATTATACTTTATAGTGTAACACTTCACGTAACCATATTTAAATAGGGAAAACGTGGAAGAGTTTGGTAGCTTCTATCTTCACCTCGTTTGGAGCTATAGAGGAGAAGAGAGAGGCTAAATGCTAACGCGTCTGTGCTGTGTTTACGTGACTGAAGGCACACGTGGAGACCAGACAGGTACAGATGAACTCGTCTAAGCTAAGTAAGAACATATCTCAGTATGTAAAAACGGTGGTCTATTCCTTTAAGTCAATGGGAATTGAATCAAACTGCTCTGAAACTTTACCATGTCACTTCCTGTCAGGAGCTTAAAAATTGCAACACAAATAACTTTTCAGCCCAACATCTTTATATTAAAATTGCTTCACTAAAAAATAAAATTATGCAATTGATGTTTATCCTTCTTAAGTCATATGTTCAAAAGCATCAAAACCAAGTATGGAATGAATAGTGCAATGTAAAGCGTCTGAGTGTCCAGAAAAGCGCTATATAAAACCGATGCATTATTATTATTATTAAAATATGCTGCTTTGAATCAAAAACACAGAAATTCATTGTTATGAATTTGAAAAAATATTGTCTTGAAAACAGCTCCCACTTTGGGAACCCCCGTTCTCGATCAATGGTTCCCCTACGGCGTCAGGATGCATTACCATAGAATAACGAGCCACGACCCAAAACACGATCATGTGGTGGCGCAGTGGTTAGCGCTCGTGCTTCACACCTAGAAGGTCCTGGGTTCGATTCCCACCTGGACCAGGCCTTTCTGTGTGGAGTTTGCATGTTCTCCCCATGTCTGTGTAGGTTTCCCCTACCACTAAAAACATGTACGAGGGGCGACGGTGGCGCAGATGGTGAGCGGGTGTCTCATGTCGGAAGGTAGGGGTTCGAATCCCGCCTCCTGACGTTGCACACTGCCGTTGTGTCTGGGCAAGACACTTCACCCAGCTTGCCTCCAGTGTCTGCGTACACTGGTGTGAATGGTGAGTGGATCCTTGCTGTAAAGCGCTTTGATTGCCTAATGTGGTGAAAGCGCTATATAAGTTGAGACCATTACAGAGGAATGAGAGCATGTTGAGAGTGCGCATGGGGCCAAGGCTACATCTGTGTGGCGTGTTAATGCATGAAACCAGTACGGGTGAAACTCGGAAAATTAGAATATCGTTCAAAGTTCATTACAGTATCTGTGATTCAACTAAACGTGAAACTAATATGATATAGACTAATGACATGTCAAACCTGTTTATAATTTGATGATTACAGTCCATTTCAAAATATTCTAATGAATTTTAATTGGGTTTTACAAACAGCCATAATAATTTAAAAAAAACAAAAAGGTTATACATCTCACTTGCATGACACGAGTCTATATCATATATTAGTTTCACAGTTTAAGTTGAACAGAAATGATGGACATATTAACAATACTCTTGTTGTGGCGCAGTGAGTTGCCGTGTGTATGAAATGAACCGTATAAATAAAGTTGCCTCTTATTTTCACCTGTATGTTCCTTAACATGCACTGTCCCAACCAAATAAACAAAATATAAATAGAATATCTTAATCATATTGAAAATTCATGTATTTTCCCTAATCATGCATTTGATAACCTAAAAAGCCTTCATTAAATGGATACAAACAATAAAATAACAGCCAATTTAACATTTTTATACCTATAGAAGGAAAACGTTGATATTTTTCTCGCTCAGCTTCACCCAAAAGCCTAAGTCGGCATTGGCCAGGGTGTGGTCGCAGCAAACGCATGTGACATTATTTAATCATGTGGACACGAGTTCCAGCCAGTTTTAATTGTATACAACAAAGCTGTTGTTCTACCACGCTGCTCTAAAGAAGTGTCTGTCCGATACTTTTACCCAACACACTCAGGCGGCTTCAGGATTTCAATCTCTTCTTAAGCACACAACAAAGTACGGCAGCTCCAAAAGGTTTTTAATAATCGATTATAGTCTGTACAGTTCATAACTTGTCCGTTTACGTCAAAAATCCACAACAGTTCACAAAATGGCTGCAGTAAATGTAATGAAAAGTAGTTTCTTGACCAGGAACATAAGGGGGGGAAACAATAGAAAGACACTAAGAGCAATATACATGTCATAATAAAAAATACAAACTCTTGAACGAAAAAGCTCAAACTGATCACAGTCCAGGAAGAACCCCGTGTGGAGGAGAACGTCCGACTGTGCGTGGACACGTCACTTCTTCTGCTTCGGGGGAGGTCTAGAAAACAGAACAGAACAATGTGGATTAGGCCAAAAGCTCGCCGTAAGACCTCACCTTTGGTTTAGAACAGCAGAGGCTTTCAAACACTTTAAATGTCTAAACTGAGACAAAGAAACTCCACTTTTGACCAGGCTGAGTAGTGTCCAACAGCAGACACTAGGGGGCACTCCAGCACAGCAGATGAGCAGCTGTGTTTCAAAATCACACACTTTAAAGTCAAGGCCAGAGGTCCAAAAAAAATAAAATAAATCTGCACAAGACTAAAGTTCTATTAAAGGGGGGTATTATGTAAAATCGACTTTTTCAAGCTTTATATCATGTTATTATGTCATTCCCTCATTAAACACATGCCTGGAGTGTTGCCTTGGCTCATTCACATATTTTGAGTAATCAGTAAAAACTTAGACGGCAGCCATTTTAGGTGTAGCTATGCCTCAGTCCTCCTAGGAACGCCCCCACCTCCTGGCGACGCCTCTGGACCTTTTGTCACCAGCCAAGCCACCAACCACTGCTCCTCAGCTCAGCAGAGCCCCCTCCCCGCACAGTAGTGTTGTTTAGATGCCACAGCAGTGTGCTGAAGGGGGCGTGTCGGAAAGCTCTTAAAGAGACAGAGGCCTATTTCAAGACGTTCAGTACAGCCATTTGAGAAGCAATTTTATTCAAGGCAGTTATTTTAATTTACTGCATATACAGACCAACAGAAGGTTACGTCATCATTGTAGTATGCTATAGACTGGTGCTATGTGATTGAAAAAAGCATAATACCCCCTCTTTAAAAAAAAAAAAAAGAGCGTGATGTTTGAGAATAAAGCCGTGAAAGCGCTCTTTGTGTGGGGAAAGAGATAAAACAGATTCTAGTGCGAGAACTAGCTCTGCGAACAAACTCGCTCCATAAAAACCTGAGCGCTCCGGACGGGAGATGAACAAAAAGCTGGTCGCTGATCTTTTCAAACACATCTTGATCACTTACATTTGTTGGTCGCACGATGCTTCACTGATCCCAAAGGTAAATTAAGAGTTTTCACTTTACGTTCATTTGAAACACACTGCAAATTGCCTCTGTCCCTTTTAAAGCCTCCTCACCCCCTGTTAGTAAACCAGTGCCTTTCGGACGCCGCTGATGCAGCTTCTGAACATGAGGAACTTGGCAAAGAGCTTGTATGATTAAAAAAAACACTTTCAACAGTTGCCACGGATTCAAGGATTGCTCAAACTTTTATGAATGCTCTGAACACAACTCCAAACATTGTAATAAGAGGTAGAGGGTTCCAAAAGGTCAATCTGTCATAACACCAGTGACGTGTGGTCAGGGGAGGCCACACATAAGTAATTTAACCTATAAGTAAAATACATTTGTAAATGGGTTTTTGTTGGGGCGCGTTGGTTTTCTATCACCTGGATAAAGAATCTGTTTAATCTGTTCATTTGACTTTAAACGCGTTTTGATAGTCCCGAAGTGAGGCTCGCCTCCAGTGCACTGCCCTGACGATACGAGGGGGGCGCTGTGTGTGGACTACAAGTGAAAACCAGTCTGTTTTATTATTCTGCACGGTTTAGGAGAGGCAATTTAAACCTAAAGGAGTAAGTAAAAGGGAAAACTGATTAGACTGACATTTTATGGATGAAATGCTGTAGACGAGTCTTTATACTGAAAATGTCGACGCCCTCACGCACCGCCCGTGTGGAGCATCAGGATTGTCGATAACTTATCATTTGGACGAGCGGGGCACGAGTCCCGTCACGTTCACTATACTTTTAATTTTATTTGCAATATCGTGAGAATGTGTTTTATGTTTAAATGTGTTGCTATTTCAAAGTAAGAGAATACCAGAGACAGCAAGTTGCATTTTTTCCTGCAGTTTTGTTTACTTTATATTGGAGTCAATGTGCCTCACCTGCAACAAACCTCACCTCACGTCACTGCTTAATACACTTTATCATACAAATCAGACAGCTGAAAACATCTGGATCGTTCATAATTTACATTTGATGTAAATGCTGACAAACTTTCCTGGAGAAGCGTGCCAACTGTTAGGATCACATTACCTGTAAATTCCCACCACCACCGCGTGGTCTCTCTCGTACGGCTCCAGGGTCAGCTGCTCCTGAGGCTTCATGTTCTCCGCGCCCATCTTCTTCACCTCCGCCGCAAACACAGCCTCGGGCGCCGCCGTCGAGTCGATGCAGTTCGCCTGAAACGGGAGCGAATGTTGGGTCACAATCACGGCAAAGATTCAACAACTGCGATGTCCTCCGAGTATTATCTGGCAACCTGCTTTTAGAGCTGAAGAGTGAACCCAGGAGGAACAGAATTACAGACATGATCACGAACTTCCACACAAGGATTAACAAATATTAAAAATGGACTTGAATAAGAAATGAATGACTGAGTCTCCAAAGTCCAAGCCCCATATCGGCTTTTGTCTGATCAAATCTAAATGTGTATAAACATGCACAGAACGCGTCTCATGGTCAAAACGTCTGCAGCCGCTTTACCTTTATAGATATTACAAAATGTCCGCCATTTTTCAGGAAATTGTGAGCGTTCAGAGCGACGATTCTGGTCTGGTCCGGCTGCGCAACGTCTGCGAATATGACGTCCACCATTCCTGCAAAACAGACACAACGACTCAGATAAAGATGGCCGTCATTCTCCCATTATCGTAAAGAGAGGACTTTTTACCAACATGAGGTACTCGTGTGGACTTAACTAACATGAGGTACTGTGGACTTACTAACATGAGGTACTCGTGTGGACTTACTAACATGAGGTACTCGTGTGGACTTACTAACATGAGGTACTCGTGTGGACTTACTAACATGAGGTACTCGTGTGGACTTACTAACATGAGGTACTCGTGTGGACTTACTAACATGAGGTACTCGTGTGGACTTACTAACATGAGGTACTCGTGTGGACTTACTAACATGAGGTACTCAATCAAGCTTTATTAAGGACACTGATCCTGGTCCATAGTATAACAAAAGAAAGAGAAATAACAAAATACTTCATATAGACTTACCCACTAACATGAGGTACTCGTGTGGACTTACCACTAACATGTGGTACTCGTGTGGACTTACCCACTAACATGTGGTACTCGAGTGGACTTACCACTAACATGTGGTACTGTACACCCTACACTAACATGTGGTACTCGTGTGGACTTACCCACTAACATGTGGTACTCGTGTGGACTTACTAACATGAGGTACTCGTGTGGACTTACCCACTAACATGTGGTACTCGTGTGGACTTACTACATGTGGTACTCGTGTGGACTTACCCACTAACATGTGGTACTCGTGTGGACTTACCCACTAACATGAGGTACTCGTGTGGACTACTAACATGTGGTACTCGTGTGGACTTACCCACTAACATGTGGTACTCGTGTGGACTTACCCACTAACATGAGGTACTCGTGTGGACTTACCCACTAACTCGAGTGGACTTACAACAGAGGTACTCGTGTGGACTTACCCCACTAACATGAGGTACTCGTGTGACTTAAAACATGTGGTACTCGTGGACTTACCCACTAACATGTGGTACTCGTGTGGACTTACCCACTAACATGTGTACTCGAGTGGACTTACCCACTAACATGAGGTACTCGTGTGGACTTACCACTAACATGTGGTACTCGTGTGGACTTACCCACTAACATGAGGTAACTCGTGTGGACTTACTTAACATGAGTACTCGTGTGGACACTTATTACTAACATGTGGTACCTGTGGACTTACTAACATGGTACTCGGTGGACTTACCCACTAACATGTGGTACTGTCTTAACATGAGGTACTCGTGTGGACTTACAACATGGGTACCGTGTGGCTTACATAACATGAGGTACTCGTGTGGACTTACCACTAACATGTGGTACTAGTCTAACATGTGGTACTCGTGTGGACTTACCCACTAAACATGTGGTACTCGTGTGGACTTACCCACAACATTGTCTCGTGGACTTACCACAACATGTGGTACTAGTCTAACATGTGGTACTCGAGTGGACTTACCCACTAACATGTGGTCTCGTGTGGCTTACTCATGGTACTTACGCTAACATGTGGTACTCGTGTGGACTTACCACTAACATGTGGTACTCGTGGACTTAACTAACATGTGGTACTCGTGTGGACTTACCCACTAACATGGGTACTCGTGTGGACTTACCCACTACATGGGTACGTGTGGATTCCCTAACATGGGCTCGTGTGGACTTACTAACATGGTACGTGTGGACTTACCCACTAACATGTGGTAAACATCTCGTGTGGACTTACCACTAACATGAGGTACTCGTGTGGACTTATAACATGTGGTACTCGTGTGGACTTACCCACTAACATGGGTACTCGTGTGGACTTAACCCACTAACATGTGGGACTACTAACATGTGGTACCGTGTGGACTTACTAACATGTGGTACTCGTGTGGACTTACCCATAACATGTGGTACTCGTGTGGACTTACCCACTAACATGTGGTACTGTCTAACATGTGGTACTCGTGTGGACTTACCACTAACATGTGGTACTCGAGTGGACTTACCACAAATGTGGTATCTGTGGACTTAACTAACATGTGGTACTCGGTGGACTTACTAACATTGTGGTACTTACTAACATGTGGTACTCGTGTGGACTTACTAACATGTGGTACTCGAGTGGACTTACCCACTAACATGTGGTACTGTCTAAACATGTGGTACTCGTGTGGACTTACCCACTAACATGTGGTACTCGTGTGGACTTACCCACAAATGTGGTACTCGTGTGGACTTACCCACTAACATGTGGTACTCGTGTGACTTACCCACTAACATGGGTACTCGTGTGGACTTACCCACTAACATGAGGTACTCGTGGGCTACTAACATGTGTACTGTGGGACTTACCACTAACATGAAGGTACTCGTGTGGACTTACCACTAACATGTGGTACTCGTGTGGACTTACCCACTAACATGTGGTACTCGGTACTAACATGTGGTACTCGAGTGGGACTTACCCCACTAACATGTGGTACTCGTGTGGACTTACCCACTAACATGTGGTACTGTCTACATGGGTGGTACTCGTGTGGACTTACCCCACTAACATGTGGTAACTAGTCTAACATGTGGTACTCGAGTGGACTTACCCACTAACATGTGGTACTAGTCTAACATGTGGTACTCGTGTGGTACTTTACCCACTAACATGTGGTACTACTAACATGTGGTACTATCTAACAATGTGGTACTAGTCTAACATGTGGTACTGGTCTAACATGTGGTACTTACTCCTAACATGTGGTACTGGTACTAACATGTTGGTACTTAGTCTAACATGTGGTATCGAGTGGACTTACCCACTAACATGTGGTACTCGTGTGGACTTACCCACTAACATGGGTACTAGTCTAACATGGGTACTGTGTGGACTTACCCACTAACATGTGGTACTTGTCTGGGACTACCCACTAACATGTGGTACTAGTCTAACATGTGGTACTAGTCTAACATGTGGTACTAGTCTAACATGTGGTACTAGTCTAACATGTGGTACTAGTCTAACATGTGGTAACTCGAGTGGACTTACCCACTAACATGTCGTACTCGTGTGGACTTACCCACTAACATGAGGTACTAGTCTAACATGAGGTACTTGTCTGGACTTACCACTAACATGTGTACTCGTGTGGACTACCCACTAACATAGGTACTAGCTACATGTGGTACTCGGTGGACTTACCCACATGTGGTACTTACGTGTGGACTTACCCTAACATGATACAGTCTAACATGTGGTACTACGTGTGGACTTACCCACTAACATGTGGTACTCGTGTGGACTTACCCACTAACATGTAGGTACTAGTCTAACATGTGGTACTCGTGTGGACTTACCCACTAACATGGGTACTCGTGTGGACTTACCCACTAACATGTGGTACTTCGTGTGGACTTACCCACAACATGTGGTACTCGTGTGGACTTACCCACTAACATGTGGTACTTACCCACTAACATGTGGTACTCGGTGGACTTACCCACTAACATGTGGTACTAGTCTAACATGTGGTACTCGTGTGGACTTACCCACTAACATGAGGTACTGTCTAACATGTGGTACTCGTGTGGACTTACCCACTAACATGAGGTACTCGTGTGGACTTACCCCACTAACATGAGGTACTAGTCTAACATGTGGTACCGTGTGGACTTACCCACTAACATGAGGTACTAGTCTAAACATGTGGTACTCGTGTGGACTTACCCCTAACATGTGGTACTCGTGTTTACCACAACATGAGGTACTGTGTGGACTTACACGTGTGGACTTACCCACAACATGTGGGTACTAGTCCTAACATGTGGTACTCGTGTGGACTTACCCACTAATGTGGTACTCGTGTGGACTTACCCACAACATGTGGTACTCGTGTGGACTTACCCACTAACATGTGGTACTCGTTGGACTTACCATAACATGGTGGTACTCTCGTGTGGACTTACCCACTAACATGTGGTACTGTCTAACATGTGTACTCGTGTGGACTTACCCACTAACATGTGGTACTCGTGTGACTTACCCACTAACATGTGGTACTGCTTCTAACATGTGGTACTCGTGTGGACTTACCCACTAACATGCGTACTTGTGCGGGTGCCGGGCGTCCTCGATGATGGGGATGATGTTGGTTCTCTTCTTGGCCACATTCAGGAGGTCTCTGCCCGATCGGTGAGAGAACTCCACCGCGTACACCAGACCTTCCTGCAGAAGTGAAAATAAAATCCATTTGCTAAGGCAGTCTCTCAAATGCAGGTTTAAGTGTGTTCACGCCCTGTTGGTCAGATGTTGAACTGCAGGATGTATTTCAACAGCCTCAACTATTTTTTGCTCAGTTCTATGAGGCATAAGGAGGATATACAGGGTTCCTGCACACTTAGCAATGTCAAATTAAGACTTTTTAAGACCTGGAATTACAGTTCAAGACCATTGGCTCATAAAAATGTATATTGAGTTTGGCTTTACCCAAATCTAAAAGCTTCTTGAAATATATATTAATAGCAAAAGGGAAACAAGACAATGGCAAAAATGTGACGAAAACACAATAAAAAGCCACACAAAAGGAAAAAAAGCAACATAAAAGTGACAAGATGGCTACATGAGGAATAAGATCAATTTTTAGATCAGTTTTGTAGGTCTTAGCTTTCAAATGAGGCGTTACACTGGCCTATGGGCTGTAAGCGCTCCAAGAAACTGTTAGATTTGGGCAATGCCGAACGGGGGGAAATGCGCTCGGATAAGGCGGGGGTAAGAGGTTAAGAGAGAACCTGTGTGAACTAGTGAGATACGTGAGAAAATGTTAATGCCTGTGAGAAAAGGGTGGTGAAAACAGGATGACATAGGGCCTCATTCCTAGACCAAGTTGTTGATCTGGAGAATTTCCTTTTGACACAAAAGCTTTAAGGGTAAAGCCAAAGAGAAAATTGTGTGTCAGTGGGGTTATAGTAACTATCCAGTAAATTAACAGTTAATGTAGAACAAAATTGAAAAAACCATTCACTATCATATGAAATGACGTGATCCAACCTTCCTAAAGCCTTTCAAAAAACAACGAACAGAGAATTTTGTAGCCCAAATATAGTCAAAAAAAAGTTGTGTGTGTGAACTATCGGTCACAATCGATACTTCGCTGGTGTCGCAGCTAACTAGAGCTTTAACCACACACAGCATTAAAGGGATATTCAGGATTTTGACATTGGGCCTCATTTCCTAGTTATCCAGAGTGTTGTTGATGTCTGGAGATATTTTTTCTTAAATTCATGCAGTTCTTATATTTGAAGAGTCTAGTGGCGCTAGGCTAGGGCAAGGCTAAAGCATTTCTATGGCATCAGTTAGCCTGCATTAAAAACAGTCTGACCCACTCCACAGTGCACCTGAGGTAAATCACTTATAACACCAGACTAACCATATAAATGTCTGTGTTAATAGAATCATTTAAAATAACTTATATTGAGCAGCATCAGCTTCGTGGCTGTAAGCTAACGCAGCGGCGGAGTGATCTGCGAGAAAATAGTCCCTCAGAATACAGTAATTCATGTGATACAAGGTCCGTTATATTTCAAACATTATCCTCCGTCCCCCTCACGCCCCGTCCCCTGCTTAAAGCGCTCAGACTGGCCTGTGCTAAACGTCGACACGACACACGGCCCATGCACCTTTTGATACATTATTGTAATAACTTCTGTAAGCTAGCCGCCACGAGATGCTAAGGATGTAGCCAGTAGGGTGGGAACCTCACGATTCGATACGCGATACATGGCTCACGATAACGATATATTTGCACAAAAATAAGCTACGATACATCACGAGTTAAAAAACATGCTACTTTTAACCTTTATTTTAACATACTACATATTATTCATCATTTACATTTCTTTTCATGTGCTTTGTACCACTTTTATAAATGATCCTGACTTACTCACTGAAAATGGGTCATAGATCTGTCAGTGACTTCATTTACATTTAAATAAACAAGAAACCACAGTCCTGTTTAAAAAGGAATAAATCAACCCCAGATTAATCTTCTTTATAATTATAAAACTATGATTAAAGCAGTACTTTATTTGTGATTTATTACTTTTTAAAAAGGACTGTGGTTTCTTGTTTATTTAATTGTAAATGAAGTCACTGACAGATCTATAGTGTGGAATCATTTATACAAGTGGTACAAAGCACATGAAAGAAATGTAAATTATGAATAATATGTAGAATGTTAAAATAAAGGTTAAAAGTAGCATGTTTTTTTTATTTTAATCGTGATGTGTCGGAGCTTATTTTTGTGCAATATATCGATTATCGCAGTATCGGCGTATCATCAGATAATCGTTATCCATGTATCGAATCGAAAGGTTCCCAGCCATATGCATGACGTCATCAAAAGTATCGATATCGGAATAAAAAGTATCGGTATCGTATCGTCCCGCAAAATATCGCGATATATCGGAAAATCGATATATTGTCACACTCCTAGTAGCCAGCCCGTTGCGCTTTGTGCCTCTGCGTACGGAGCGTTTACCTAGGGCTGGGAAATTAACCAAATTTTAATCTAATCGCGATTTTAATAAAGGTCGATCACGATAATCGCGTGGTGCGTTTTAATCGAGGAGAATTGGCCAATCCTGTCGCAGTCTGGGAAAAAAATATGGACTTCAGCGCCTGCCAGGTCAATCCCAGGGAACACTCGACCCAAACAAACAGGAAGAACAGGATCTGGCCCATGCGAGAGGCGACGACCTGGTGATTTTAAATATAAAATCAGATGCAAAGTAGCGCTAACTCGTTAATGGGCAACAGGGGGAGCCGTCAGAGGAACAGGACACGCACACACGGATGGAAAGTTGGAAAGTTTACGTTCGAAGATAAAACTATCGATCGCTATTTGGACCATGTGGATTATTTCTGAGGCTGCAGCCGTGGATTAGCTGGACTCTATTGTAAGTTTGATCGTATTTTATATATAAACGCGCTGTTTACGAGTATTCCTTCATGTACATACCAAGTTGTTAGCTTCACTCCGGAAGTCGTGGCTTTGTGAGGCTCTGAACACCAAACCATGCTCTAACTCTCGCTGTCTGCTTCTGACATTTTTCAAACGTTCCACTTTTGTGCGTTGCAGATGTGTGTGTGTTGTTGTGAGGGGATGTTGTACTGTGAGGCTAGAAGTGCGGGGTTTGTTTTTGCTGTTGAGTTCGCTGCAGTTTTCATTCCGGCCGCAGCATCGTTTACTTGCCAGTGCAGGAAAGGCCACATTTATAGTTTTTTCTTTAAAACAAAACATCGAGATCGATCAATATGGGGAAAATAATCGTGATTATTATTTTTCCAAAATCGCCCAGCCCTACGTTTACCCGACATGCTTTTGAATGTGCACCATGTGGGACTCTCGCCTCATAATAAACCAAACATAAAACACTATAAGAACTTATTAGAGGAGCAGGTCCTAAAAACACACGCTACAAATTTAAGCTCTAAACCCATATTCTCCACATAATTAAGACTTTCAAAGGTCTCAGATTTGCTGAATCAAATGTAAGACTTTAAAGGGGGGTATTGTGTAAAATGGACTTTTCAAGCTTTATATCATGTTATTATGTCATTCCCTCATTAAACACATGCCTGGAGTGTTGCCTTGGCTCATTCACATATTTTGAGTAATCAGTAAAAACTTAGACGGCAGCCATTTTAGGTGTAGCTATGCCTCAGTCCTCCTAGGAACGCCCCCACCTCCTGGAGACGCCTCTGGACCTTTTGTCACCAGCCAAGCCACCAACCACTGCTCCTCAGCTCAGCAGAGCCCCCTCCCCGCACAGTAGTGTTGTTTAGATGCCACAGCAGTGTGCTGAAGGGGGCGTGTCGGAAAGCTTCTTAAAGAGACAGAGGCCTATTTCAAGACGTTCAGTACAGCCATTTTGAGAGAGCAATTTTATTCAAGGCAGTTATTTCAATTTACTGCATATACAGACCAACAGAAGGTTACGTCATCATTGTAGTATGCTATAGACTGGTGCTATGTGATTGAAAAAAAGCATAATACCCCCTCTTTAAGACAATTTAAGACCCTGTGGGAACCCTGGATTAATTACCCACCCACCCACCCCCCCCCCCCCCCCCCCCCGCCCTGGCCTTTGTTATGGAAAAGCTCGACAAAGCGGGTGAAAGAGCCATTCAGCTGACACGCGCCTGCATGTGGAAAAGAGCCTATATAGTCCGTTACACTGGCACTACTTCAAGAACCCACAATCTCTTTAGGACGTATCTGGGCTGAAAAGTTTGAGAACCAATGTTCTACTTCACACTAAGATCTGTTCATCTGTGTCCAAACGTCTGAAAGCTGAAAGCCGCGTTACTCCAGTCGAGCTGTACCGTCTGATCATCGAGCCTAAACTATGAGAAGCGTTTAAAGCGCGTTACTCACCGGGCCGACGATGTCCGACACGTGGGACACTGTGGTTCCGGAGGCGGCCCCCAGGTACATGACTTTGGCCCCGGGCTTTATGTGAATCTGGTCCACTCCTCCCAAGATGGCCGCCGCGAGCTTCGAGCGAAACGGGTTCCACGCTCTGTACTCAATCTTCGTTTCTCCTTCCTGCAACAAACGACACGATAATGAACTCAAAGCTGCACTTCCACCGGAGAGGAGTTCCTTCCCTTTGTTTTGGTGCCAGAACTTTAAAGATACTCAGTTATAGGGCTGTCACGATAATTACTATATCGACTTATCGTTCAATAAATAACAGATAAATATATTTTTAGGCTCAATATTTATCGTCTGTATATTTATTAGTGGTTTATTTGTGGTGCTATAATTAGTACATGTAATACCCTCGAAACGATCAACACCAATGCTTTCTGAACATAATCAACATGTGATCATTTTGGTCTCAGTAAGCGTGAGGTTAAATGTTCATACCGTGACAGCCCTACAACAAACTCATATCGTCTTCGTTGAGGAAAACACCAGCGCTCACCTCCACGCTCATCCTCTTCTCGCCGTACACAGACTCTCCCACCACCATGTTCTTGGTCACCAGGGCGTCCTCTTTCCCTCTGCAGATGAACACGCCTGCAAACACCAGATCACGTTTCACATCGGACGTGACTTAAAGAGCGGAGACTGAACTAATGAACGCAAGAGGCGGATATTTCACGTGTTATATTTTTATAAAGTAGCTGAAATTACTTTAGTGCTTGTATAGTTTCATTGTGTTAATATAATAATTACATGTCTGAGATTCCTAAAGTGCTGCAGTCGAGTCTTGGTCATGTGTGTGTCGAGGGCTGTACCTTCATGTCTGTGCGGCTCCACCATGACTTTCCTTCCTGCTCCAAAGCCGCCTCGTCCCCCACGGCCGCCGCCGAAGCCCCCACGGCCCCGGGGCGTTCCCCTGCCACCGAAGCCTCCACGGCCCCGGAATCCGCCGCCCTCCGGGGACCTGAAGCTTCCTCCTGCACAACACGGTCACATCAGGGATCAGAGGAAAACCTGGACCGGATCTCCCTCTCATGACGACACTTACCTCGGCCTCCTCTGAATCCACCGCGGCCTCGGTCTCCAAAGCCTCCACGCCCACCGCCGCCTCGGTCTCCAAATCCTCCACGCCCACCGCCGCCTCGGTCTCCAAAGCCTCCACGCCCACCGCGAGGACTGAACCCTGCAAGACACACACACACTGCTCACTGCTGCCCCGCTGGACCGTGGACCAAATAAAGATGACATTAGGGCGGATTTGACCAGCGGCTGTATGAGTGGTCTGCATGGCGCCTTTACTTTCCATCACAGTGGTCTCTAGGACTCTGCAGGATCAATTGTTGAAGGTTTTCTGGTGAAACTTTTTTCCGCATAAAAAGTTGCATAATGCACCTTTAAAGGTTGACAGCACTTAACATAGATATTGCGATTTGAATGTCTGCACTTCACGTTCGATACAGAACATTTCTTTAACGATATATTGTGCGGTCTTTTTTTTAATCGAGACCATCATATACAAACCAAATTAAAAACATTTATTTAAACATATGAGCTTGCAGTTTGGCCATGTTTAGGGAATAATATCAAAATACTTCATTGCACAGTTTGGCGTACAATGACTAACAAGCATCTTTTGAGGACGAAAGGTCCTTGTATATTTCGATAGAGTCTAATGTAAGTGCATTTGTTGACCATCATATAATTTAACCCTCTATCACACATCATTGTGCTTTGGAGTTTTTCTTAGCATAACTAGATTTTCAAATCCAATTGAGTAAAAAATAAATATTTATTTGTGTTTTGGACCATGAACTATGTAACTTTGAAAGAAAATTGGCAAATAAAAAAAGTTATATCCTATTTTTAAGTTCTTCAAAACAAAAAGTTCAAACAATTATCATTAGAGGTCGACCGATATGGGTTTTTTCTAAAGCAGATGCCGATATGCTCGGCCGATATTTTTGGCCGATTTTTCAAAATGTCTGGTCTATAATCCTGTAAAAACAAATACTTGTCCGCTCCAGCACTGGCCGATTGTATTACTTTTGGTGATCCAATCATAGTTTCTGTCCCAGCTCTGATTAGTTGTCGTTAGCATTAGCATATTGTTTCTAGCCGCGGCATTTTGCACAGCGATCAAAAATACATTAGTGGAGGTTAAAACTAACTCAGCGATTGAATTCTCCAGATTCTGCACTTCAAAATGACCTGCAGCATGTCCATACTGACGGAGGTTTAGTGAAACTTGTGTTTAACAAACTTAAAGCTAAACAGTTTTCATTGCGATGTTTCTCACCTCCCCTTAGGGACTTGTGAGAGGACTCGTTTTAAAGACCTGACTTTGCTTTTCCAATGCAAAAAAACGGGAAGTCCCTATATTTTGGTCTCGGAAATATCGGCTTTTTTCGGCGCTAGATCGACCGATATTGTAAAATCTCCAAATATCGGCCCGATATATCGGTCGGCCTCTAATTATCATTAGATATATTTTTTAATAGCTTTCATAAGTTTCGAAGCCCTTAACCGAGCCCATTTTCTCCAGTTCAGCTTTACCCAAATCTAAAAGCTTCTCGACTGGAGCTCACAGCCTACAGGCCAGAGTAATGCCTCATTTGAAAGCTAAGACCTACAAAACTGATCTAAGATTTCACTTTTTCTGTGTTTTAGTCGCTTTTTCGTCACTCTTTTGATGCTTTTCCCCCCCTGCATTTTCATCCTCATTTACGTCTCGTTTTTGTCGCCATTTCAAGAAGCTATTTGGAAAAGTCTAATTGGAGAAAATGAGGTTAAGGCGGGGGGATTTCCCCGATTAATAAAACTCCCACTACATAAAAGTTTAGATGAGCTCCTCATTATAATACGCACAATCATACGTTTCCGTATAAACCCACAATAGCCAAACTAGTCCATCTTTCTCTGCTGGTGGAAGCACATGTTCAGAGCAAAACCGCCCCCAAACTTGAAAATTACGGGTTTAAAGTTGTGCCCGCCGCGTCTCCTCTAAACTATGTGAACTTTACACTTGTAAAACTAGGCAGGAGTGATCATATGTCCTTTAGATCTGCTTTTGGGCATGTTTTTGCAGGAATTACGCACGACAAAGTTAGTGCGTAAAGCAAACACTCGAAGCTAACCCGTGCACGGGCCTAAACGCGGCACTATAGCCTCTCGCACGGAACGAAGCGGCTTAAACATGTAAAGAAAAGACAGGATTCTGTTAATGTGCCGCGATTAATTATGTTTAAGAGGCGCGTGAAGCTCTGGGGAAAGCGGTAAAGTGACCGGGAGCCTGGGCACGTGTTGGGAAGCCGCTCCGAGGCTTAACCTTATGGCGCAGGAGGGAAGTTTGGTGCGTTTATCCACGAAAAAGCGCAGATTTAGCGGATCAACAGCGACTTAAGGAGTAAACGATGACATTACGGGGTTGAAAGGACACGTGGGTGCGCTTACCTGGCCTCATGTCGCTGTTATTGAGTGATTTCTGCTGTGAAAAGCTGCAGTTCTTCTGTTACGCGTGGCTCCAGCTGCTGCGCGCATGAACACAAACTCCTCACATGTGCTCGCTCCGATTCTGCGCAGTGAGAGCTTCCTCCACGAGCACAGAGAAGGCCGCCCCTGCTGTACGGGCGGCTATAATGCATGCACTCGAGGAAAGCTAAGATAAGCCTTTATTGATCTCACTATGGAGAAAGTCACTATTACATCAGCTCTAAAGAAGCACTCAGGGTGTGCAAATAGACAGGAAATGTGCAAACAGTTAAATATTAAACAGAAGTACCTTATATACAACGAATTAAAAGCTTGAGGAGCAAAACGTGTAAATAATAAATAATAACATTAGAACAAACTATAAAAAGTAGAATATCAAAGTCAGCATTAGCAGTGCAGGTTTACAGTCATGGGTTACTTTACAGTAGTGTTGTACAGTCTTCCACTGAAAGAGCTGCTCAGCTCCTCTACAGTCCCGTGCAGTGGGTGGGAGGTGTTGTCCATGATGGAGGTGAGCTTGGCTAATACCCTCCTGTCCCCCAGGACGGAGCTGGCCCTCCTGACCAGCTTGTTCAGTCAGTTCTTGTCCCGCTCTGTGCTGCCCGGGGCCCAGCACACGGCAGCGTGGGAGAGCAGAGGCTACCACAGAGTCATAAAAGAAGGACCTCAGTCTCCACAGAAGGACCTCAGTCTCCACTTTGGCCCTTCTTGTACAGGGCGTTGGTCCAGTTTATTGTTGAGGTGAACACCATCTCCTTCGTCTTACTGATGTTCAAGCACAGGTGGTTGCATCACACCAGTCCACAAAGTCCATGAGAACCGACACACAGCCCACGATGGCGGAGTTATCAGAGAACTTCAGCAGATGACAGCTGTCCGTCTACAAGGAGAGCTTTGAGTTATTGTTATTAAAGTTTATTGAAGAACTGAAGGCTCCAACAAGGACTGGATGTTCTGCGATCTTGGCCCGTCTGCTCTGGGACTCCCATCGGCTGTGGGTCTCTATAGCCTGGCCGTCCATGGGAGTGGATCTCTCCTTCTGTGGTTCCCCCTGAGTTTTTTAGTTTTTCCTCGCCGTGATGGAGAGTCTAAGGACAGGGGACACCCCCCATGTGGCTCACCACCACTTACCGCTGACACTGATTTGGACTTTATGTTTGCCTGGATACTTGATTTGTCTGAACTTGACTTTATTTACTGTTCTGTTGTATTGCCTTGATGTTTAGTAAAGCCCTGTGAGGCAACTGCTGTTGTGATATTGGCCTATACAGAACCATTGATTGATTGAATCTATTTAACTTGCCTATATCTTTGTTTCCAGTGAAAGAAAACTGGAAACATGTTCAGAGACCAATCTGGGAATAACACGTTTGGTAAAGTCTCTCCGTTTAATTTCGGAGTAAAGGCCTTTAAAGTAATGTTTCTGCTCAAGTTCCAGGCTTTAGGTCTAAGGTTTCGAAGGCAAAGGGAAAGGTCAGACTTTGTGTGCCCTGACTGCCCCCTGATGGATTCATGAGGGAACTACATGTACCAAAGAAGCTGCGCTGACAGCCACGCTCCACCAGGTGACGCCAAATACCACTGAAACATGATGGCAGATAAAGGCTGGCAGGTGATAAGTAGCTTCAGCTTTACTGATGAACGGAATAAATCATCTGGACAAAAAGTGCATTAATGAACATCACGTCCTGCAACTGGATCTCAAAACTTGGGCAGTCACTTTTTAAAAGAAAAAATCCAATCTTCTGCCGGGCGACTGCTGGGATTATGCTAGTCCGTTAGCCTGACTATTGCTGTGTCCGAATGTCCACCCTAGTCCCTAACTCCTCATTCACATAGGCCCGCACTATATAGTAGACCAGTGGTTCCCAAAGTGGGGTCCGGGGCCCCCTGGGGGTCCTCAGAGGCACTGCAGGGGCCCCCAAAGGTTGTCAACAAAACAAGTACGGTGAAAAACAATATATTTTAAATGGAAAAATGCACTTATTTGCTATAATGTATAACTTTAAACCAGTATTTAGCCTACTGCATAGCTGTTGCTTTGTATATGTAATTTTAGCTGTAAAATGTTTACAAATTCCTTTGAATAGAGTAAATTATTATTATTGGGGGCCCCGAGAGAATTTCAGAAGGATAAGGGGGGCCGCGATGTCCAGGACTTTGGGAATGGCTGTAGTAGACTATATAGTCCACTGATTCTGTTGGCTATTCGGACAGAAGTCACTACTTCCTCCGAGCTGCGTGAGCCACGCTGCGGCGTGCAGATTATTATTTTTTTCTTTTTTTCTGAATTGATTTATTGTTACAAACGTTTATTTTATGAAACAGAACGACAGTTTTGGCACTTTTACAGGCGTTTTATTTGACATTTAAATTTAAATTAAAAGTATCATCAAAAAATAAATAAATCCCTCCAGCGTTAGCTCAAAGACGTGCAGAAAGTAGGTCAGAGCCCGGTGTCTGAAGCTCCAGCAGAATGAGTGACTACATCTGCTAAAAGTCACTAAACTCCGGGAAAAATTTATTTCTGCGATAAAGACCAAACTCATGAGACAGGGGAATATTTATGGATAAATACGAGTCAGATACGTTTTATTTAACATGGATTTTACATGAATGGCTTGGATTATTCGAGAGGAAGCTATCGGTCATTTAACAGCTCGAGCTAAAGGTTAGCAGCTAATGTTAGCATTTTTCACCGTAACCGTTTATATTTAAGTCGTTTATTCATGATAAATACACAGCACACGATTGAAACAGCTGATTTCATTCAGTCGTGTTGTTTAGTTCAAAGACCTGTTACTGTCGGACGTTCTTCTCCGACTCTCGCAATGCATTGTGGTCAATATTGACCCGTTTAGTCAGCATCGATGCTCACTACTTTTTGCGACGCATTGTGGGAAATTTTGAGTGCACTACTTTTTCTCTCTGGACATTCGGATGCCCCTACAAAATGGCGTGACCACTATATAGTCTCTATATAGGGAATAGTGTGGACAATTATGTAACCTAAGCAGCCTATGGCTGTGTCCGAATGTCCACACTATTCCCTATATAGTGACTATGTTAAATGACCGATAGCTTCCTCTCGAATAATCCAAGCCATTCATGTAAAATCCATGTGAAATAAAACGTATCTGACTCGTATTTATCCATAAATATTCCCCTGTCTCATGAGTTTGGTCTTTATCGCAGAAATACATTTTTCCCGGAGTTTAGCGACTTTTAGCAGATGTAGTCACTCATTCTGCTGGTGCTTCAGACACCGGGCTCTGACCTACTTTCTGCCTTTGAGCAAACGCTGGAGTGATTTTTTTATGATAGTTTTAATTACTATTAACCTTTTTCCACACACAAAATGTTGCATAATGCACCTTTAATGTTGTGTTTCTTATCACAGAAGTCAGTGTGATGCGTTTGAACCACTGTTCCAAAATACTTTCAATCCAAAAATGTAATGGAGTAAAAGGAAAAATGTACTTCAGTAAAGTCAAAGTACCAAAATGTTTACTTTTTACTTTTACTTGTACTTTAGATGGATTCATGAGGGAACTGAATGTACAAAAAAGGCTGCGCTCACACCAGCGCTCCACCAGGTGGCGCCAGATAACACTGAAACAGGATCGCGGTGTTTTGGTCTTTTCTAACAGGTGATGAGGAGCTTCTGCTTCTGATAAATGAAGAACTTCATCATTTTAGTCAGTCATTTTTCTGATGATTAAAATTAAAAGTTGTTTATGTGACTAAAACTGAGACTGAAATGTCCAGATAGAAGAAACTAAAATCATCCAAACTTCTCTGACGGTTTGAAGGAGCCTCAGGTCATTTGGCTCTGAGCTTTGATCATGTGGAGAAGCTCCATGAAGCAGAGGACCTGATTAAATATGATTATAAAACATATTATAAATGCAAAGTCGACTTCAATTTATCTGACAAAAATGACTAAAATTCAAGGCATAGGCGACCCAGGCGGCCGCCTAGGGCGCCATCTGCTGGATGGGGCGCCGAATTGCGCCTGAATTTTTGAACCCCATATATACTCCCGCCATCTACAACATGGCCGATTTTCATAACATAACTTTGGAACAGAAAGACTTCCGGTCTTTTGTTCAGTCTTGCCTAGGACGCTGAAATGACATTTTTGTCAAAAGACTAAAGGGCCTCGAGACTTGTGGAGATGTTGAGCAGTGTTAATTTGGACACATTTTAATTTAGTCTTTCGACGAAAATGAAATTTAATTTGAGTCGAGATTTAGTCAAAACAATTATCTTAAATTTGACTCTAGTTTTAGTTTGGCACAGCGGTTAGCGCTCGTGCTTCACAGCTAGAAGGTCCGGGTTCGATTCCCACCAAGGCCGGGGCCTTTCTGTGTGGAGTTTGCATGTTCTCCCCGTGTCTGCGTAGGTTTCCTCCGGGTACTCTGGTTTCCCCTACCACTAAAAACATGTACAATAGGCCAGGATGTTTGAGAGTGTGTTTGAGAGTGCGCATGGGGGATGGCGGATAGAAATTAGCCCAAGGCTACAATCCGGTGTGGCTTGTTCATTAACTTGCACTGTCCCGACCAAATAAACCAATAAATAAAATGAAATAAGTAAGTCGACTAAAATTGTAATAAATTTAGTCGACTTTGCATTTATTATGTTTTATAATCATATGTAATTGCGGGCCTTTTCTTCTTTATGATCAGAGCTCAGAGCTGCTCATTAAAGTTTGGATTTAGTCTTTTTTTAGTCGACTTTGCATTTATTATGTTTATAATCATATTTAATGGCGGGCCTCTTCTTTATGGAGCTTCTCCCACATGATCAGAGGTCAGAGCTGCTCATTAATGACCTGAGGCTCATTAAAGTTTGGATTTAGTCTTTTTTTAGTCGACGAAAATAACTGGACCTTTTAGTCACAGTTTTAGTCTCACAAAAATGACTTTAATAAAATTCTGACTAAATATTTTAGTTGACGAAGTTAACCCTGCGTTGCAGAAACTACACTGAGAGTGATGTACGAAGGACTCGAGTCGCCGCTGGTCACGGAGACGTCTCCTGGAGACGAGACGAGTCTCCAGGTCACAGTGAAAACGGTTCGATTTCAGCCAAGTCTCTTTGAAATCTTGTCTCTGAGACTTTGCAGAGACGTCACAGAAACGTCTCACAGGTTGAGGACGACAAATAATGTTAATGTTAATTAATAAATAAACATTTCCACAGCTGAGACCGAGAAGACGTCTCGGAGACCAGGCAGAGACCAGACTCGTCCTATCTCCGTGACCTGCAGCAACTAAAGTCTCCAACTCTCCAGGCCGGTGAGACAAAAACTAAATAAAAATATGTCGTCAAAATGAACACGGCTACAAATGGAGTTTTTGAAAATATTAACTAGAGAAATGTATCAAAACAACATGTTTGTTAAACCTAGTGTCTTTCTAGAAGAACACTATAAACACATCCAGGCCTATTGTACATGTTTTTAGTGGACAAACCTGTGGAAACCTACGCAGACACGAGGAGAAAACTCCACAGAAAGGCCCCGTCTGGCCAGGAATCAAACCCGGGACCGTCTATCTAACCTCTGACCACCGTGTGAACCGAGTTTGGCTTTACCCAAATCTAAGCTTCTGGAAAAAAAAGCGTCAAAAACAACAAAAAAAGCCAAAGAAATCCACAGAAGTGCAACATAAATGTGGATAAATGAGATGAAAAAGAATGTGAAAAAAGTGACGACAACAACGCGAGGAAAAGGATCCATTAACATCAGTTTTTCTAGGTCTTAGCTTTCAAATGAGGCGTTACTCTGGCCTATAGGCTGTATCTGCAACAAACAGGTTTTATAAAGGACTTTAATGCGTTATGTGTTTTTATGTGTGAGCAAGGTAGACAATGAAGTTGTTCTATTCTAGGCTGTAAGCTCCAGTGGAGAAGCTTTTAGATTTGGGTAAAGCCGGACAGTAGAAAGTGCACTGGGTTAAGGCGGCGGGTCAGAGGTTTTAGATCTTTGGCCCTGAGGTACAGTATGAGACTCGGTGAATCCTCGATTATTCCTAAAGCACGTTTGATCACTGATTAAAGAAGCCACAAAGGGCTGATCCCCGGCCACCAGGGGGCGCTGTTCCTTTAACAGAGACAAACTGGCTCTTATTGTTTCCATTCAGAATAAAGCAGCTCTCGATCGTCCAGAGCCGCCGTCCCCGGAGACGGAGGTGTTTCATCTCGTTGCCGTGACGCCGGGGTGAAAATGGGGTGCGAGGATTTCGCGGCGCGGCCCCCTGACCCGCGCGCTCCCGGGGCGGGCCGCTGTCTCCTAGCAACGGTTGCCACGACCACGGAGGAGAAGGGTCTCCGTGTTGCCGTGGAAACGGTTGCCAGGGAGAACGCTGGAGGAACGTTCTCTTCCTCCTGTGTCTTTTATTATCTCAAACGCTTTGAAAAGAAGAAGAAGAAAAGGAGGTCGGCCGATTCAAAGCTTTGAAACGTGTTTCTGTGGAGCCGAGCGCGTCACAGTTTAGAAGTATAAGTACAAGTACAAGTACAAGTACAAGTATAAGTATAAGTATAAGTACAAGTATAAGTATAAGTATAAGTATAAGTATAAGATTCAGCTGAAAGAGCTCCGTCCACGACAGGTGAAACTGCAGCTCAGACTGAAATACAAACTAAACCAGTGTGAGACTGGACAAAGTGGAACTAAATGCAGTTTATACACGACAGTATTCACTTTTGAACAACAGTCCTTTGATGCTGCTGGAGCATAAAGAGCAGTGAGCAGCCAGATGTGGAGCCGGGCTGATGCAGTATCACCTATTGTACATGTTTTTAGTGGCAGGGGAGAACAGGCAGACTCCACACTCACAGAAAGGTCCAGGTGGGAATCGAACCCGGGACCCCGTGAAGAACTGCTGCACCAGGTTACAAAAACAAAACTGGTCATTAGATTATAATTATAAAGACTTTATCAAAAGGCCAATAATAATAGTTTTATAGTTTGTTATGGTTTAACCCTTTAATCTAAAGTATTATTTCTTTATTTCTTTCCCAAAAGTCTCTGTGACGTCTGTGCAGGTTCTTTAGTCGAGCCAAAGGTGATGAATGTTCTTATTCAGAGGCACAGTCACAGGTTTAAGTCCGTATTCTTCTTTAATACCTGAGTGAGACTCTTTAAGTGCATGTGACAGGTTTTAATCGTTTGTATAATTATCATGACTTACTGTGATGTTTAACATGTGGATGCGTTTCATTTAAGTGAAGCAATGAAGAAAAACTATTTTTATGTAAAGTTTAATGTTTGTGACGTAGACAGAGGGAAGTTCCAGAGAATTCACTCATTTCCCATCGATATGACATGGAGGCTAAAGGCAACACGCGGCCGATCACATGATCAAATCTAAAGGTTTAGGATTCGGGTTAGTTTGGATCAGTGACGTCACAGCTCCACTGATCACATGACTCTCCATCATTATTATTATTATTAGTTTATTTGGTAGGGACAGTGCAAGTTAATGAACAAGCCACACCGGCTGCGTTCAGACCAATGTGTGAGGAAAGCCCTTCTCTGGTTTTTGTACTTCAGCAATAAAAAGCTCTGGAGCTCTGTGGAGACTTCCTGCCTTTTTGCCCTTTAAAGGAACAGGCTTTGTGGGAGGAGACAGAGCAGCCATGTTGATTTCACAGACCGCTCGGGATCATTAGAATGAATGGGGCTGAACACCGGTTATCTCTTGTATATTATATCTATGGTTCAGACCCCGTCACTTCCTGTCAGTGTCCAATAAGGAAGTGCATTAATAAACATCACAATAATGTCAAACTGAGGAAAACTGGGTAAAAGTTTGAGCAAAATCTTAAATATAACTGTGTATCTATGTTTTAGCAGACGTTGTGTCGACTGTGTCTCGCGTGACCAGATGTCCCGTATTGTGCAGGACTCACAGAATTTTCAACTCAAATCCTGCGTCACACACATTGGAGCCCCCCCTCCTGGAGCCTCCCCTCCTGGAGCCGCCACCTTAACGTGGTGGAGGGGTTTGAGCCTGAATGATCCTGGAGCTCTGTTGGCTTCATGCCCCTGGTATAGGCTCCCAGGGCAAACAGGCCGACATGTGAATGATGTGCAGGTTCTGGAAAAAAGTAAAGTTCAGGTGTCGGTGTCATAAACAAAGTATCGTTAAACCGGTGTCGAAAATAATTTATACAAGTGAATGATTTATTATCACTGTGCAGAGCCGACTGTTTTATTCTATTCTCCCCTCTGCTCCTGATGGGACGCCCCATGCAACATCAAAGGACGGGTCAAACACTTTTCTCTTCTGGGACAATGACGTTCACCTTAACCTTGTCACTGCAGCTCTTCAGAAACAGTTTAAGGTCATGAAGAAAATAAAGACAGAAATGTAGAAGGAATAATAACTTAGAGAAGAAAACAAAGTGGTTTCTTCATGAATAACACGTGACTAAAGCTGTTTTATCCCCATTAGCTCCCATTTAAAAGATTACAATTACCATCCATACATTTTCTTCCGCTTTATCCGGGGCCGGGTCACGGGGGCAGCAGTCTCAGCAGAGATGCCCAGACTTCCCGATCCACGCACACCTCCTCCAGCTGTTCTGGGGGACCCCGAGGCGACACCAGGCCAGCTCTGAGACATAGTCCCACCAGCGTGTCCTGGGCCTTCCACGAGGCCTCCTCCCAATAGGACATGCCTGGAGCACCTCCCGAGGGAGGCGACCAGGAGGCATCCGGAACAGATGCCCTAGCCACCTCAGCTGGCTCCTTTCGACGTGAAGGAGCAGCGACTCTACTCCGAGCTCCTCCCGGGTAACTGAGCTCCTCACCTCCAGCCACCCTGCGAAGGAAACTTTGTATTCGCGATCTTGTCCTTTCGGTCATTACCCAGATCTCATGACCATAGGTGAGGGAGGGAACGTAGATTGATCGGTAAATCGAGAGCTTTGCCTCAGACTCAGCTCCCTCTTCACCACAACAGTCCGATACAGCGACCGCATCACTGCTGACGCCGTATTTTTTGAAATATAACTGACCTTGCATCACATGAAAAAATGACACACAAAAATCGATGAAAAAATGACAAAAAAACTTCTTTTGAGGGACTATTTTCTCGCATATCACTCCGCCGCTGCGTTAGCTTACAGCCACGAAGCTGATGCTGCTCAAATAGAAGTTATTTTAAATACAAAATGGTTACAATGATTCTATTAACACAGACATTTATATGGTTAGTCTGGTGTTATAAGTGATTTACCTCAGGTGCACTGTGGAGTGGGTCAGACTGTTTTAATGCAGGCTAACTGATACCATAGAAATGCTTTAGCCTTGCCCTAGCCTAGCGCCACTAGACTCTTCAAATATAAGAACTGCATGAATTTAAGAAAAAAATATCTCCAGACATCAACAACACTCTGGATAACTAGGAAATGAGGCCCAATGTCAAAAATCCTGAAATATCCCTTTAACGCATAAGGACGAGGCTGACATGAGTCCCTGTCTGTGGATGTGGTGGAGGAAAAGGAGCTCACTGGTTTAATCCGTGCAGAGGAGGCGTGAAGTCGTCACATCGATCGGAGGAGAGGGAGAGAGAGGAGAGTGTGAACGTGTGTGAACGTGGGGGCTGTGCGTCCTTATATCAGCGCACAGGCATCGGATCAGCCGCACAGAGCGCACTGCAGCGGCACACAGCAGGTAAGCCCCCTCTTTCTCCTCTCTGCTTTGTGGCTCAGGTGTGTCCTTGCTCGTGTCCGTCCTCTCCGTCTCTCGATCCGAGCTGCTGGTGTTGGATGTTGCGTTGTGTTGGATCAGATTTCCTGGCAGAGTGGTTCGCGCTAAAGCAGCAGTCACCTGTGGAGGCGGAGCGGTTTGTAGAAGGACTCTGGTGTCTGTGAATCCCCTTCATGACTCAAAAACACGCTCTCACGTGTGTTTGTAGCGTCTTTAGTTTCCACTACTGCAAGATGCGCTGTGGCGTTGTTTCAAAAAGCTTCTGCAGCTCTGCGTCCAAAGAGCTGCGCTGATTTTCCACCGAGAGCTTGTATTGACGATGGGAGAGTGCGACCGCAGCGCAAAGCTTTCTCCAGCACGTCCCAGAGACTCAGGGGACTCTGTGGTGCTCCCTGAACCGCTCTTTCACAATGTGAGCTCGGATTGGGTTGTAAACTTCTGAATGTGTTGGGCAAAGGAACAATGCGATCTCTGTAACCTTGGTGCTGTTGATGCTTTTCCATAATTCGGGCTCTCACATTTTAGATCGTCTTGTGTTGATGTTACGGATCAACTATCAATTATATCTATTAATAAACTAGAGGGAAACGTTCAACAAGAATCACTGGACTTTTCCACAGGCTAAATAATCTCTGCTATATGACTTTAGGTTACATTTAAGGGATAGGTGTTTGACATAGGACCTCATTCCCTCGTTATCAAGAGTGTTGTTGATGTCTGGAGATATTATTTTCTTAAATTCATGCAGTTCTTATATTTGAAGAGTCTAGTGGCGCTAGGCTAGTGCATGTCTATGGTAACTAGTAGCCTGCATTAAAAAGAGTCTGACCCAAGCACAGTGCACCTGAGGCAAATCACTTATAACACCAGACTAACCATATAAATGTCTGTGTTTTTTTTTTTAAATATAACCATTTTGCATTTAAAATAACTTATATTTGTTGTAAGCTACGCGGCGGCGGAGTGATCTGCTCTGTTACCGGGTCTACAGTAGTTTGTTTACCTGCGGCCGCGTTACTTCACGTGGAATTCACAAAGGAGTTTTCTACAAATATGGCAACATTTGGAGGACGACACCATGATTCTGAAGAGGTTTTTAATACAGGCTACTAGTTACCATAGACATGCACTATCCTAGCACTAGCCTAGCACCACTACACTCTTCAAATATAAGAACTGCATGAATTAAAAAAAATATCTCCAGAAATCAACAACACTCTGGATAACTAGGAAATGAGGCCCTATGCAAAAAATCCTGAAATATCCCTTTAAAATAAAAAACTCACATAAAGTGATCTGCTCATTATTAATATGTTCGGTTATTTATTATTTAACAGCATTTCATAAACTAAAATAAACACTTGGCCCCAGCAGTGGTTGTTTTATTTTAGCCTATTTCTATAGTTTCAGACCCAGCCTTGATTATTTGCCGTTAGCATTAGCATGCCCCTACTAGCTTTAGCATGCTGTTGCTAGCCGCAAGATACATTTGCGGAGGTTTAACTCTGTCCAAACTCAGCGATTGAATCCTCTGGGGTCTGAGCTTTAGCATGACACACAGCAGGTCCATATTCACTGAGACTTGAAAGGTGAACGTTTTTAAAGCGGTGAGAGTCAAACGGGAGTTGGTTCAGTATTGGATATTTGTTGCCGATATCGTATCCCTCTCTGCTTGTTTGTGATGTTCCGATTCGCACAAAGGAAATACGTTTTTGGGTGAAAAATTCCAACACTTTCGTCCATGAACCGTGAGCCATGTGGGGTTATAATGTTTGCTTGAACAAGAACAAACTGCCGAGTTTCAGAAGAAAGTTCCCTTTTTCGGGCCGTTTTGAGAGTATAACGGAACTCTTGGCAAACGTGTCGGCCATCTTGTGACTGGCCGGCGAGGCTAACCCCTATGCCACCAATGCAAAACCAGGAGCAACAGTTTCATTGATCCAACGGCAGAACGTGGTTTATTTCTCTTCAGTCTCGTATCTCAGTCAGGATCAGGACGTTTCTTTGAAACGTGGTGTTGTTTCGCCGTATTATCTTTGTTTTCTCCAGTCATTCCCAGGGTTCATTAGCACTCACTGTATCACTGTCCCATGTTCAATAAACATAGGTCATGTGGTGTTAAAAAGTACAGAAATACTGTTTTAAAGGAGGAAACAAATGTCATATTTGATATAAATATGATATATATTTGTATCAAATATTTATATTTATTTATATATATGATATATAAATTTGATATAAGTGTTTGACAGAGAAAAACCCATGAACAAATGGAGCTTAAAGTGTACACGACACATTAGACACAATTGTTGCTAAAACATAATTAACACGATTATATTTAAGATTTTGATAAAGATTGTTCCCAGCTTTCTTTAGTTTGGCCATGTTTGTGATGTTTATAGTTTCACTTCCTTATTGGACACTGACAGGAAGTGACATAGACGAAGGTAGACCATTTTAAACTGTTGCCGTGCCGACCGTGTTAAGTCAATGGGAAATGAGTCAAACTGCTCTGGAATGTTTCCTTCTTCTTTGTCACTTCCTGTCAGCTGCTTAAAAATTCTAATCAAAATAACTTTTCTTCATTAAAATGTACTGCTTCACTGAAATAAAATAACAATTATGCAGCTGATGTTATTCATCTAAATAAGTCATATTTTCAAAAGCATTAAAACCTGTCATTTGCACTTTAAGTCTGAGCCTCCTTTAAAACTAGAACATTTGAAAAAGTGTCCCAATAATCAAAGAGTCATGAAATAACTAAAATAGATCAAAACAGTATCAAGGAAATGAGTGGTGTTTCCATTTGATGACACTGCACTGGGTTAGAAGGGCCAGTCACAAGATGGCCGCCAAAATTGCCATTCGTTCCAACATGTTACTGTGGTCATGTCCTGTCTAGAGCTTTATTAAAGGTAAAGTGCATATGACAGATGGAGAACATCAGCTGCATAATTATCATTTTATTTCAGTGAAGCAGTAAAACTTTAATGAAGAAAGTTGGGCAGAAAAGTTATTTTTATTACAATGTTTAAGCTGCTGACAGGAAGTGACATAGAAGAAAGAGACATTCCAGAGCGGTTTGACTCATTTCCCATTGACTTAAAGGGATATTTCAGTGTTTTTGACATTGGGCCTCATTTCCCAGTTATCCAGAGTGTTGTTGATGTCTGGAGATTTTTTTTTCTTCTTAAATTAATGCAGTTCTTATACGTTTTGTTAAGTGGTGACGTCACAGCTCTACTTCCGGGTCCGCAGATGTGCGAGAAACTACAACAAACTCTTTAATACCACAATCAATATTTCTGAAACTCAACAGAGAGTTACTGAACATACTTATTTATCAGGCCCATTAGCCAAAAATGCTGCACCTACTGCTATAAAAGTAATAGTTACCAAAATCGCTACATCCGGGTTAGCGGGGAAAAATGCTAACAGCGCAGCAGCTACGCTAAACCCAGAAGTAACGACTTTAGTAAATATGACTTTATAGCAGTAGGTGCGGCATTTTTGGCTAATGGGCCTGATACACGATATACTGTATATGTTCAGTAACTCTCCGTTGAGTTTCAGAAATATTGATGGCTTCCCGGAAGCGGCAGTCGTGACGTCACACTTAACAAACGTATATTTGAAGAGTCTAGTGGCGCTAGGCTAGGGCAAGGCTAAAGCATTTCTATGGTATCAGTTAGCCTGCATTAAAAACAGTCTGACCCACTCCACAGTGCACCTGAGGTAAATCACTTATAACACCAGACTAACCATATAAATGTCTGTGTTAATAGAATCATGTTTGAAATATAACTGACCTTGTATCACATGAATTACCGCATTTTGAGGGACTATTTTCTCGCAGATCACTCCGCGCTGCGTTAGCTTACAGCCACGAAGCTGATGCTGCTCAAATATAAGTTATTTAAATGATTCTATTAACACAGACATTTATATGTTAGTCTGGTGTTATAAGTGATTTGCCTCAGGTGCACTGTGGAGTGGGTCAGACTGTTTTTAATGCAGGCTAACTGATACCATAGACATGCTTTAGCCTTGCCCTAGCCTAGCGCCACTAGACTCTTCAAATATAAGAACTGCATGAATTTAAGAAAAAATATCTCCAGACATCAACAACACTCTGGATAACTAGGAAATGAGGCCCATGTCAAAAATCCTGAATATCCCTTTAACACGGTCGGCACAGCAACAGTTTCAAATGGTTTGCCTCCATCTATGTCACTTGTGAAATAATGAAACTAAAAAAGCTGGGGACAATCTTCAATGTGTCGTATGCACTTTAAAGAACTTATCATCCATGAACACAGTGTGCCGTTAGAACAGAGACGTAGACATTAAGAAGAACAGTCACCACATAAACATAAACAGTGTCTAGACTCTACTAATTCATTTAATGTCACCCTCAGTGTCCCCAGTCGTCTTGTTCAGAGACTCTTACGCGCTGCTCTTGTACTTGTTTGTGAATAACCCACGGCTTCGCCAAACCAAACAGAGACTCTGTCGTAGTCGGGCCGTCAGTGATGTGAGCCAAGCGTGTAAACATTGTCGCCGAGCTTACGAGTGTAAAAAGACATCGATGTGCTCTCCATCTGTGCGCCAGCGGAGCAAATATGCTTACACACACACTGGACAAACCGCCGTGGCTTCTCCTCGAGGCTGGAAGAGCCGTTCTGGCAGACGATGAGGCGGGGCCGGGTTCAGCGGCAGCAGATGGGCCGGAGAACAGATGACGAGGACGGAGCCCGAAAACAAACGGCGGCACGCTGGGATTTGGGCTCATTAGCTCCGCTCTCCAAAACAACACCGACTCTGTTCACGGTTAATACCTCTGTAAAGGCCGGACATATCCACGTGAAACACACATATGAACCAAGGTCACATGACTGTCTCAGAAAGGCGTCCAAAAGTGGAGACAAATAGGACAAGTCTTTATTAAAAACACACAATCCAGCTGCTAATGTGACTCACCCGCAGCAGAACTAAGTAACTCATTCCCCTAGAGGCCATAAGCCACTGCAGGTGTCGTAGCAGTTGTGTTTTTTTACTCATTAATTGTCCGTGAGAGTAAATACTACGCTGACAGAAAAGACAAAGGGACAGAGGGATATTGTTCATCCAATTACACAATGGAGATCATTTATTTCATTCAAACTTGGCTGTAAATACTGTTTAAGTGGCGCTAGCCCGCAGTTAGCTTTGCCCGTTAGCCTGTTAGCTTCTTCTTCGTGATTCCATTAGTGTGTATTGGTGACACTAACAGTTGTATTACTCCCAGAGGGACTACGGAAAGGATTTATTAAGGTAAACACGTTACTTAGTTCTGCTTTAATCTGCGATGTGGAGTTCCTCGTTGTTTTTCTGCATATTGAAATTAAGCGATATAAGTCTGTGAATCCTTATATAAAATGTGTTTTGTATAACTCTGGGTATGATCGGTTCACTGTCATGTGACTCAATCATGATTACAAATACAGCTGCAGCAGCGAGTCTGTGATCGCGGCGTCAACTGCATTTCCAGAGCGGAACATACACTAGCAAACAGGAAGTGGAGTAAACCAGTGAAGGACAGTCAGCGGTGTTATTAGTGTTATTAGTGGTTTTGTGTTAATATTTGCGCAGGATTAAGAATCATGAAACTTACCTACTGTCAAGTGTTTAGGTCATTTGCCATGTGCGCCATCTGTAGATTTTTACTGAGGGGATTCTGCGTCTCATCAGAGATATCGATAACAACAAAGTGACGTAAATAAACAAACTGGATTGCACAAGTTTGTTTGAGTTTGGCTGAAGCGGCAAACGAGGGCGTCCTGTCCAGACTGAAATCTACAGAGGGATTTCTTTCTGGTCTCGCCAGGATAGATTTGACGCCCCAAACGTCCTCTGGTGGGAATACTCATGACATTTATTTGTGTGCACTGCAAAAAGTGGATTCTAAGCAAGAAAAAACATTTCTTATTTTAAGAAATAAATTCTTATTTTTCCCCTAAAAAGTAAAAATGTCTTGTCCAGCAAAATTTTCTTGAGAAAGAAATTCTTATTTTAGGAAATAAAATCTAGTCATTTCTTGTTCAGATATATTTGCTTGTAACAAGAAAGAAAGACTTTTTGAATCTTCTTCAGCATTAGACATCGAATTTTGTTCTTATTTTAAGAAAAAGATCACAACAACTCTTAATTGAAGAACTGATTCTCAGTCTTATTTTAAGATGATTCTCCTTAAGCTGTGTCTGATATTAAGTGTATTGATGTTTAAATAGGTCCAGACATCAGTAAAATATGTAATGTTATAAACAAACATTTCTTACACTAGTCTTGGAATCTTGAGCGGGCAGCACGGTGGCACAGCGGTTAGCGCTCGTGCTTCACAGCTAGAAGGTCCTGGGTTCGATTCCCACCTGGGCGGGGCCTTTCTGTGTGGAGTTTGCATGTTCTCCCTGTGTCTGCATAGGTTTCCTCCGGGTACTGCAGTTTCCCCTACCACTAAAAACATGTACAATAGGCCAGGATGAATGAGAGTGTGTTTGAGAGTGCGCATGGGGGACGACGGATGCAAATTAGCCCAAGGCTACAATCCGGTGTGGCTTGTTTACATGCATGTTCATTAACATGCACTGACCAAATAAACATAAATAAAATAGAAAACTTTGCTTAGATCTAGACACAAAAGTAAAATTATTCAGATTTTCTTTCCCAGAATAAGAATTTCCTTAAATATTAGCATTTATTAAGAACATTTTGCTTAAATCAAGCAACATTTTAGCAAAACACCCCACAATGTTTCATAAAATAAGAATGTTTTTCTGAAATTCTTCCATTTTCTGAGGCCATTTTGCTTAATTCTAGCAATTTATTTACTTAAATTTAGTGTCTCTTTCTTGTTTTATAATAAGAAAAATATTCTAGAAATATGAATTCTTAGCAAGATGCAAATGCTAACCCCATTGGCACATTTAAGACAAAATGTCTTATTTTAAGATTTTTTCCTGTTTTTAGAGGGTACTTTTTGCAGACCTTTCATCTTTGCCAACTCCCAAAGCAGCTCATGCTGTTGTTTTTTTGCTGAACTATATTTCCGGTGTGTAAAGTGCGTCTGGAGCCTTCGGACTCAGGTTAGTGTTACGCCGAATTTACACCAGAGGAATTACAGCGCGTAAGCGTTGTAGCGCAGCAGACGCGCGTCACTTTTTTCCATTCTAACCTATCATGATATTTACACTAGCATTGTTATACGCGGCAAACTCCGGAATTTTAGAAGGGAAAATGGCACAGTCTTTCAAAGTAAACTTCCGACACCCTGTCAAATAAGTTTTCTGTTGATTTGTCGAAGTTCAGAACACGCTCGGCACTCATCCTAAAATATTGGTGGTGTCTTTGGCTGTCAAGCCTCAGCTCGGCCACAAGGTGGTAGAAGTCACCTTGCTGATGACGCTGCTGGTTAATTGGATGCACCCATAGTCGCCTGGTCTGTTGTCTCTCCCGTCTCCTCACTTCTTCTACCAAAAGAAGAAAGGCCAAGGTGCGCCTTCTACTCGGCACTGTTTCTATAAATAAATGCACAAGCTAAGCTAAGGTAAGCTAAAAAAAAGAAAGAAAAGCAAATCATTTCATAAATTGGCAGAGTTCGATGTACGACTAGCAAAGCGTATGATATAACATGAGAAATGTTATTATTTACCCATTTGTATAAGCAAAATTATTCCAAGTGATTTGGGGAAGAGCAGAGACACCCGAACACAAGCGTAGCTTTAGCTGCTCTGACGCCGTATGTGTAAATTTGCGCTTTCGAAAATGCGCACGTATAACACGCCACGTACGTCACATCCAGTTATAGCTCCTGGTGTAAATTCGGCGTTAGAGCTACAGAGGCTGCGCTGACGCCGTTGTCCTGAGTGAACACGGGCAGAACAGACGGAGGTCCCAGTGAGGAGGAGGCACTCGGGGTTTAAGGGACTGTTTGGTGCGAAAACACCTATTATTGAAAAGGAAGTGCTTTAAGTGGGTCAGATGAAAAAGGTTTGTGAATCCAGTCACTTCTAAACAATGATCAGGGGAAACAGATGGACATTTTCTGTTTTTGATTTGAGTCATTAAGTTGAAGAATCTGGTCCATGAAGCAGGTTTTTACACCTGAGCTGAGAAAAAAGATCTCATGGCTCTAAAATCAGCTCATAAAAGAAGACCTTGTCCCTGCAGGTGTCCCGTCCCTGTCAGTGCAGTAGTAACTCCTGTCAGGTGCACCGTCATGTCCCAGATCGGAGCTGTTTGATGCGTCTCTATAAATAGTCCCATCTGCTCCGTGAGGGAGGAACTCGATCAGGGGAAACGTCCGACACGAGCGGAGGACGTGCAAGGACAACACGGAGCTCACTTTCACTTCTCTCTGGGTGCCATGATGTCACACCAGGACGTTACCATAGCGATTAAAGATTCCAACAAGACTGAAGCATTTCACTTAAAGTATCAAAATCTTAAAGTCCATGAAAAAGTCCAAAACTATGTGGATAACGTTTGATTCCACACTTCTGTAGATCACCTTCACTAAACAGATGAACGGCCAGTACAAGGAGCAAAGTTCTGTGATTTCACCATTACCCACAGTGAATAAACTGACACTGATATGATTGACTTTTTAATCTGAAGTTTTCAAGTCTCCGTACAAACGTTGGCTCAAACCTGTAGGGGGCGCTGCTTTCCCCAAGTGAAAGCGTTTACGACAAGGCAAGTTTATTTGTAGAGCACAATTCACACACAAGGCAATTCAAAGTGCTTCACAGTCAATTACAAGAAAACAGATCAAATCAATAAAACATCAACATAAAGTGAATCAATGACAGTAAAAGGCAAGAGTGCAGATAAAATACTTTCAGTTTTCATATGCACGGGTAAAAAGAGCTGTTTTCAGCCTGGATTTGAACATTGTCAGAGTTGAGGCCTGTCTCACATCCTCATGAAGACTGTTCCAGATTTGAGCTTTAGCCTCAGCGTGTTTAGTCCTGACTCTGGAACCACCAGGAGACCCCTCCCTGAGATGGTTCATACGGCTCTAACATGTCAGAGATGGACTTTGGTGCTAAACCATGAAAAGACTTGTAACAAGCAGAGCTGTTTTAAATTCTATTCTCTGAGTGACAGGAAGCCAGTGCAGAGACCGGAGCACTGGACTAATATGGTGGTATTTCCTGGTTCTTGTCAGGACTCGAGCAGCAGCGTTCTGGATGTTCTGCAGCTCTAACAGCTCGTTTAGAAAGGCCAGTGAGCAGCCGTTACAGTAGTCTAACCTGCTGGAGACAAATGCATGGATGAGTCTCTCTAAGTCTGGTTTTGACACTATTCCTCTGATCTTAATGTTCTTCAGATGGTAAAAAGCTGATGATGTTATTGCTTTGATGTGGCTGTTTAAGTTCAGGTCTGAGTCCATGATTACTCCGAGATTTCTAACCTGATTGTTTGGTTTGATGTCTTTTGAAACTAAATGAATCAGCTTGTTTGTGTCCAGACCGTGATTCAGACTTAAAAAAAGCTATTTGTGATTTTCTTTCCAGAATAAAAGCTCCTCTCTGTGCCGCTCCTCACTCTCTGCGAGTCACAGACGCCACATTAGCGGCTCTAATGACTCCTAAAGGCTCCCGCTCGCTCTCACAGCTGTGATTATAGGAAGCGCTTGGTCCGGAGCCAGTGGCCGATAATAACGCGCGTGTCCCTCGTGGCCGAAGCTCATTCCTTCGTTTTTAAAAAGAGCTCAGCTGGTTCCTCTCCTCTGGGCGCAGTCGGACGCAAGGCATTGGCTCAGACTCGGGGAGATGAAACACAATAACGCACACCGGCTTCTTTTCAGAGCTGTTGCCACGGCAACGCCCAGACCCCGGCGCGATGCGGCGGAGGGAAGAGCGCGGAGACCAGACCTCATCACCGGGAAGGAACATATATAATAGGCTCACGGGCAGCAGAGGAGAACGCTGTCAGAGCTGTGAGAGAGACTGAAGAACTACACTCACATTCTTTAACCTCTTACCACCCGCCTTAACCGAGCACATTTTCTCCTGTTCGGCTTTACCCAAATCTTAAAGGGATATTTCAGGATTTTTGACATTGGGCCTCATTTCCTAGTTATCCAAAGTGTTGTTGTTGTCTGGAGATATGTTTTTCTTATGTTGTGTTTTTTTACTCATTAATTCCCCGTGAGAGTAAATACGACGCTGACAGAAAAGACAAAGGGACAGAGGGATATTGTTCATCCAATTACACAATGGAGATAATTTATTTCATTCAAACTTGGCTGTAAATACTGTTTAAGTGGCGCTAGCCCGCAGTTAGCTTTGCCCGTTAGCCTGTTAGCTTCTTCTTCGTGATTCCATTACTGTGTATTGGTGACTCTAACAGTTGTATTACCCCAGAGGAACTATGGAAAGGATTTATTAAGGTAAACACATTACTTAGTTCTGCTTTAATCTGCGATGTGGAGTTCCTCGTTGTTTTTCTGCATATTGAAATTAAGTGATATAACTCTGTGAATCCTTTATATAAAATGTGTTTTGTATAACTCTGGGTATGATCGGTTCACTGTCATGTGACTCAATCATGATTACAAATACAGCTGCGTCTTGCTTCTGTTCTGACTGGAAAGTTTCCAGGCAACGTGAACTCAGCCGTTCATCAGTGGAGAGAGTCACCACTGCAGCAGCGAGTCTGTGATCGCGGCGTCAACTGCATTTCCAGAGCGGAACATACACAAGCAAACAGGAAGTGGAGTAAACCAGTGAAGGACAGTCAGCGGTGTTATTAGTGTTATTAGTGTTATTAGTGGTTTTGTGTAAATATTTGCGCAGGATTAAGAATCAGGAAACTCACCTACTGTCAAGTGTTTTACGTCATTTGCCATCTGCGCCATCTGTAGATTTTTACTGAGGGGATTCTGTGTCTCATCAGTGATATCACGAACAACAAAGTGACGTAAATAAACAAACTGGATTGCACGAGTTTGTTTGAGTTTGGCTCCAGAGGCAAACGAGAGCGTCCTGTCCAGACTGAAATCTACAGAGGGATTTCTTTCTGGTCTCGCCAGCTTGGATTTATGCCCCAAACGTCACTCTAGTGGGAATACTCATGACATTTATTTGCATGCACTGCAAAAAGTGGATTCTAAGCAAGAAAAACATTTCTTATTTTAAGAAATAAATTCTTATTTTCCCCTAAAAAGTAAAATGTCTTGTCCAGCAAAATTTTCTTGAGAAAGAAATTCTTATTTTAGGAAATAAAATCTAGCCATTTCTTTTTCAGATATATTTGCTTGTAACAAGAAAGAAAGACTTTTTGAATCTTCTTCAGCTTTAGACATAGAATTTTTTTCTTATTTTAAGAAAAAATAAGATCACAACAACTCTTAATTGAAGAACTGATTCTCAGTCTTATTTTAAGATGATTCTCCTTAAGCTGTGTCTGATATTAAGTGTATTGATGTTTAAAAAGGTACGACATCAGTAAAATATGTAATGTTATAAACAAACATTTCGTTCACTAGTCTTGGAATCTAGAGCGGGCGGCACGGTGGCACAGCGGTTAGTGCTCTCGCTTCACAGCTAGAAGGTCTCGGGTTCAATTCCCACCTGGACGGGGCCTTTCTGTGTGGAGTTTGCATGTTCTCCCCGTGTCTGCGTAGGTTTCCTCCGGGTGCTCCGGTTTCCCCTACCACTAAAAACATGTACAATAGGCCAGGATGAATGTGAGTGTGTTTGAGAGTGCACATGGGGGACGACGGATAGAAATGAGCCCAAGGCTACAATCCGGTGTGGCTTGTTTACATGCATGAGACCCATGTATGTTCATTAACATGCACTGACCAAATAAATAAATAAAATAGAAAACTTAGCGATTAAAGATTCCAACAAGACTGAAGCATTTCACTTAAAGTATCAAAATCTTAAAGTCCATGAAAAAGTCCAAAACTATGTGGATAACGTTTGATTCCACACTTCTGTAGATCACGTTCACTAAACAGATGAACGGCCAGTACAAGGAGCAAAGTTCTGTGATTTCACCATTACCCACAGTGAATAAACTGACACTGATATGATTGACTTTTTAATCTGAAGTCTTCAAGTCTCCGTACAAACGTTGGCTCAAACCTGTAGGGGGCGCTGCTTTCCCCAAGTGAACGCGTTTACGACAAGGCAAGTTTATTTGTAGAGCACAATTCACACACAAGGCAATTCAAAGTGCTTCACAGTCAATTACAAGAAAACAGATCAAATCAATAAAACATCAACATAAAGTGAATCAATGACAGTAAAAGGCAAGAGTGCAGATAAAATACTTTCAGTTTTCATGCACGGGTAAAAAGAGCTGTTTTCAGCCTGGATTTGAACATTGTCAGAGTTGAGGCCTGTCTCACATCCTCATGAAGACTGTTCCAGATTTGAGCTTTAGCCTCAGCGTGTTTAGTCCTGACTCTGGAACCACCAGGAGACCCCTCCCTGAGATGGTTCATACGGCTCTAACATGTCAGAGATGGACTTTGGTGCTAAACCATGAAAAGACTTGTAACAAGCAGAGCTGTTTTAATTCTATTCTCTGAGTGACAGGAAGCCAGTGCAGAGACCGGAGCACTGGACTAATGTGGTGGTATTTCCTGGTTCTTGTCAGGACTGGAGCAGCAGCGTTCTGGATGTTCTGCAGCTCTAACAGCTCGTTTAGAAAGGCCAGTGAGCAGGCCGTTACAGTAGTCTAACCTGCTGGAGACAAATGCATGGATGAGTCTCTCTAAGTCTGGTTTTGACACTATTCCTCTGATCTTAATGTTCTTCAGATGGTAAAAAGCTGATGATGTTATTGCTTTGATGTGGCTGTTTAAGTTCAGGTCTGAGTCCATGATTACTCCTAGATTTCTAACCTGATTGTTTGGTTTGATGTCTTTTGAAACTAAATGAATCAGCTTGTTTGTGTCCAGACCGTGATTCAGACTTAAAAAAAGCTATTTGTGATTTTCTTTCCAGAATAAAAGCTCCTCTCTGTGCCGCTCCTCACTCTCTGCGAGTCACAGACGCCACATTAGCGGCTCTAATGACTCCTAAAGGCTCCCGCTCGCTCTCACAGCTGTGATTATAGGAAGCGCTTGGTCCGGAGCCAGTGGCCGATAATAACGCGCGTGTCCCTCGTGGCCGAAGCTCATTCCTTCGTTTTTAAAAAGAGCTCAGCTGGTTCCTCTCCTCTGGGCGCAGTCGGACGCAAGGCATTGGCTCAGACTCGGGGAGATGAAACACAATAACGCACACCGGCTTCTTTTCAGAGCTGTTTCCACGGCAACGCCCAGACCCCGGCGCGATGCGGCGGAGGGAAGAGCGCGGAGACCAGACCTCATCACCGGGAAGGAACATATATATATAAATATAGGCTCACGGGCAGCAGAGGAGAACGCTGTCAGAGCTGTGAGAGAGACTGAAGAACTACACTCACATTCTTTAACCTCTTACCACCCGCCTTAACCGAGCACATTTTCTCCTGTTCAGCTTTACCCAAATCTTAAAGGGATATTTCAGGATTTTGACATTGGGCCTCATTTCCTAGTTATCCAGAGTGTTGTTGATGTCTGGAGATATGTTTTTCTTAAATTCATGCAGTTCTTATATTTGAAGAGTCTAGTGGCGCTAGGCTAGGGCAAGGCTAAAGCATTTCTATGGTATCAGTTAGCCTGCATTAAAAACAGTCTGACCCACTCCACAGTGCACCTGAGGTAAATCACTTATAACACCAGACTAACCATATAAATGTCTGTGTTAATAGAATAATGTTTGAAATATAACTGACCTTGTATCGCATGAATTACCGCATTTTGAGGGACTATTTTCTCGCAGATCACTCCGCCGCTGCGTTAGCTTACAGCCACGAAGCTGATGCTGCTCAAATATAAGTTATTTTAAATGATTCTATTAACACAGACATTTATATGGTTAGTCTGGTGTTATAAGTGATTTACCTCAGGTGCACTGTGGAGTGGGTCACACTGTTTTTAATGCAGGCTAACTGATACCATAGAAATGCTTTAGCCTTGCCCTAGCCTAGCGCCACTAGACTCTTCAAATATAAGAACTTAAGAAACAAATATCTCCAGACATCAACAACACTCTGGATAACTAGGAAATGAGGCCCAATGTCAAAAATCCTGAGATATCCCTTTAAATCAAAATAGTGGCAAAAATTAGACGTAAATGAGGATGAAGACGCAACAAAAAAAGCAGCAAAATAGCGACGAAAAGGCAACAACACAGACGACAAGAAGTGATGAAAAGTAAAACATTTGTTACAAAAATGCGACAAAATCGGGACATAAAAAAAAAAAATCACCAAAATAAAACGACAAAGTGACAATAACAAGTAAAAAAAAGTTAAAATGTTCGATCTGTTTCTTAGCTTTCAATGAGGCGTTTCACTGGCCTGTAGTCTGTGAGCTCCAGTCGAGAAGCTTTTATATTTGGGTAAAGCCAAACTGGAGATAATGTGCTCGGTTCAGGCGGGGGTTAAGAGGTTAAAGTGCAGATCACACATTAAAACATCTAGTTGTTTGTTAAACTGAAGATTTGACCCAGTTTTCTTCAGTTTGACCATTTTAGTTTCACTTCCTTATTGGACACTGCCCGAGTTCCTTAGATGAGATAACCTTGGACCGAAACACAAACTCGTGACGTCTCTGCTCCTGAGGCTCGTCAAAGCAAACTGATTTACCCTGGTGGTTTATTCGTGTTTTGAAACCTAAAGGATGTTGTGTTTGTGCAGCGATGATGTCAGCGCCCCGGTGTGTGATGATTGGTCTGCTGCTGCTGTGGCCCTCCCCTCGGCCTGGTGTTTCTCCAGACTGTGCTCGGACCTGAGCCTGAGGTCGGCCTTCTCCGCCGTCCGCTCCAGCTCCATGGAGGGCTCCGGAGAACACCTGGCCATCACCTTCGATCAGGTGCGTCAGGTCATCCGCCCGGGAACTGTGGACAACACTGATTTCAACAACGATCTGTGGAGAAAAACACGAGTTTACATTAAAACATCAACAGGTTTAAATGCATTGTGATTCTGGAGGGAAGTTAGTTTTCCAGGGGACTGATCAGAGCCCCATTACCTACCTGGGGTCTCCTTCATTTTCATTACAAATGTTTACAATATTACATAACAATAAAAACAACAACACATACACACACACACACACACACACACACACACACACACACAAATCAAACCGTGGGAGATCAATGTGAAACCAAATAAAAACATATCACATAAAATCAAAAGAACTGTCAGTAGATATGTAGAGTAGGGCTGGGAACCTCTGGGCAGCTCACTATTCGATACGATACACGATACATGGCTCACGATAACGACGCCGATACTGCGATAATCGATATATTGCGCAAAAATAAGCTACGATACATCACGATTAAAATAAAAACATGCTACTTTTAACCTTTATTTGAACATACTACATATTATTCATCATTTACATTTCTTTTCATGTGCTTTGTACCACTTTTATAAATGATCCCTGACTTACTCACTGAAAATGGGTCATAGATCTGTCAGTGACTTCATTTACATTTAAATAAACAAGAAACCACAGTCCTGTTTAAAAAGGAATAAATCAACCCCAGATTAATCTTCTTTATAATTATAAAAACTATCATTAAAAGTAATTTATTTGTGTGACAGTGTTTGGTCCAAGTGTTTAAAACTGTAGTGCTGCCGGGTCTCTAACAGTGGCCGGGTTCGTAGCTGGCGGAGGCAAATAAAAGCCGGTCTCTAAAACAGGCTATTATTAGAAACTATAGAAATATTTCCCATGTTCGGAATTTGTCTCATACTCGTGTAAACGATAACTCACGTGCAGGAAGTAAACGATCGGTGACCCAGGAGAGAGGGAACGCTGCGGAGCTGATCCAAGCGTAACTTTGACACAGATTTAGCCACTTCTCAAACCTCCTGTGACTATTTTTGGAAATAGGACAAACAACAAATGTTGTGTGACCCTCCAGGGTTTTAATAAAGTCACCATCGCGTCCTCAAAGCACATCCAGCGGCTCCGTGTGCAGGTCAGTCCCAAACCTCAAAATAACTCTAAACTCGCCTTTTACACCAGATAACAACAAATAATCCGGTCCGCGGTAAAAAAAAGAAAGAGAAACCTGCAGTGACATTTATGTAAATGTTCCGCTAACAGCAGCGAAACGCTTCCTATTGTTCCTACAAAATAAAAAGCATCAATGTTCCAGCCGCTGGGAGAGCGTTTGCAATGTTAATGAATAAATGAACCTAATATTTTAGGTTCAAATGGACAAATCTCTTTTTCTTCATTCTACTGGTCGTCCGTTTTGCTCAAATAGAAATAAAGGCCTGTCTCTAATTTTGGCCTGGTTCCAGTAAAGGCCTGGTCCTCGATGCGCTTGAGTAAATAAAGGCCTTGGCCTCTATTAGAGCATTTACGGAATTACTCAAACAAAGGGATTATATTAGTCATTACAGTTTAAGTAACTCGAGTTACAAGAGCATTTCTATGAATCACATTTTATTTGTTCAGTGCCTTACAACAGCCTGAAGGTGCACAGGTCGCACCTTAAGGCTCTCTCTGCCTCCACTCTGATAAACAGGGACACGGTCCAGACCCGTCCTCCAAAGAGACCCTCTGCTTTGCCTTATTCTCCACATCACACTGGTCGACTACAGTATGAACAAAAAATGCCAAACTCCCAAATCAAGGACACTGGTGAATAATGTAGTTGCAGAAATGACTAATAACGGAAATCAAACCGTTTTTTGGTGATTTATTATAAGCAGTAGAAAATGATAATTTGTGAATAGCAAAAGAATAAAACAATAAAAATACAGGTGAGACTGACAAGACAATGTGTGATCACACCAGAATCCTAAGTCCAGTCTGAGGTTTCTTCTCTTCACCCTCAGTATATAGACACGCCAGTAAGATTAGCAACATTCCTAAGGAAACAATAAAACACAAGAAGGACAGATTTAAGGTTGTGTTCTGTTTCTGAAGAGGTAAACCAGACCGGACAGGTCATGATCTCTCCTCGGTGTTTATCCAAAGGTTTCAGATAGGAGAAATTGGCGGGTTTAGGTTGAACACAGTTCAGTAGTTTAGTGTGCTTAACTTCACCAAGATGATTATATTAAAAACACAATGATAATTATTCAATAGGATTATGCAGATGATACATTTTCAATCAGAGTAAGATCTAGTTGTGTGTTGTTAATGTCGTCAAAACAAAACATGAAGGAAAAGGAAATCTGTGGCTGCACTTTTGCTCAGAGGCATTATTACTATTTTCAGTTTATATCTTTCCAAACCTGACTCAAAGTAATGTAACAGCTACTATTTTTGAAACATTCATGTGTAATACATGTGTAACATATTACATTTTTAAAGCTGTACCTACTAATATCGAATATATTATAATTTTAAAGTACCAGCAGTGCATACACACAAACAATACATTCATCATTCTAAATAAGATTTAAAAATGCGCTGACCTGTTTTGGGAATTAGTGTCACATTCTGTGAGAACGACAACATCAGCAAAACAGAGTTAGTTTATCAGCAGTTTCAGGTCTGAGAGTCCGAGGAGATGAAGGAGGTCTTGTTTGGAAACTTTGGAAACACTTGTAAAATTGCACTGCCTTAATATAATATAGAGCAGCAGCAGAAAGTAGTTCTCTGCATTAACTGGCATGTTCGTAGACTCACAGCGCCTCCTGCTGTTCACTTCCATACCGCTCTAAACCACTTTCTCCTAGGAGTGTGACAATATATCGATTTTCCGATATATCGCGATATTTTGCGGGACGATACGATTCCGATACTTTGTATTCCGATATCGATACTTTTGACAACGTCATGCATATTAATGATCAACGTCATGCATACTAATGAGGCAACAGTGCTCCACTGTTTTCAGTCAATAGAGGCCAATAATGATCAAGAATTCAGTCAGACCAGCAGGGGGCAGCACTACAGTTTTAAGCACTTGGACCAAACACTGTCACACAAATAAATTACTTTTAATGATAGTTTTTATAATTATAAAGATTACATTGGGGTTGATTTATTAATTTTTAAACAGGACTGTGGTTTCTTGTTTATTTAAATGTAAATGAAGTCACTGACAGATCTATGACCCATTTTCAGTGAGTAAGTCAGGGATCATTTATAAAAGTGGTACAAAGCACATGAAAAATGTAAATGATGAATAATATGTAGTATGTTAAAATAAAGGTTAAAAGAAGCATGTTTTTATTTTAATCGTGATGTATCGTAGGTTATTTTTATGCAATATATCGATTATCGCAGTATCGGTGTATCGTGAGATAATCGTTATCGTGAGCCATGTATCGCGTATCGTATCGAATCGTGAGGTACCCAGAGGTTCCCAGCCCTACTTTCTCCTAAAGCACTGCCCCACCCAAACGAAAAGGTCTCCAGTGGTCTGTCCTGTCGAAATAGGGCTAACATTGAACCAGGAAGAATGGCTGAGTAAGGTTTAATTAATTCACTGTAGCTTTTCTAACCACTAAAGTGTTTGATATTGATCTTTGGCCAATTATCAGATAAAAAGCTCAATAATCCCTACGTTCTCGTGAAGACGTTCATGTGCTTTCTTCGTGGAACAGGTGACTGTGGACGTGGGTGGAGACTTCCAGAAGAACACGGGCCTGTTCACCTGCAGGATCCCGGGAGCCTACTACTTCAGCTTCACCGTGGGCAAGTTCCCCCACAAGGAGCTGTCGGTGATGCTCATGAAGAACCGCAACGAGGTGCAGACCATAGTCTACGATGAGGACAACACGGACGAGCGCAAGGTACGCTGGGTTTGATGGGACTGATGGGACTGATGGGGCTGATGGGGCTGATGGGACTGATGGGGCTGATGGGACTGATGGGGCTGATGGGACTGATGGGACTGATGGGGCTGATGGGGTTGATGGGACTGATGGGACTGATGGGTCTGATGGGGCTGATGGGGCTGATGGGACTGATGGGTCTGATTATGGGCTGATGGGGCTGATGGGGCTGATGGGGCTGATGGGACTGATGGGTCTGATGGGTCTGATGGGGCTGATGGGGCTGATGGGCTGATGGGCTGTGGGCTGATGTGTCTGATGGGGCTGATGGGACTGATGGGACTGATGGGTCTGATGGGACTGATGGGTCTGATGGGTCTGATGGGGCTGATGGGGCTAATGGGTCTGATGGGGCTGATGGGGCTGATGTGTCTGATGGGGCTGATGGGGCTAATGGGTCTGATGGGTCTGATGGGTCTGATGGGTCTGATGGGACTGATGGGACTGATGGGTCTGATGGGTCTGATGGGGCTGATGGGGCTATGGGCTGATGGGGCTGATGGGGTCTGATGGGGCTGATGGGGCTGATGGGCTGATGGGGCTGATGTGTCTGATGGGGCTGATGGGACTGATGGGACTGATGGGTCTGATGGGTCTGATGGGTCTGATGGGCTGATGGGGCTGATGGGTCTGATGGGGCTGATGGGACTGATGGGACTGATGGGTCTGATGGGACTGATGGGTCTGATGGGTCTGATGGGGCTGATGGGGCTGATGGGTCTGATGGGACTGATGGGTCTGATGGGTCTGATGGGGCTGATGGGGCTGATGGGTCTGATGGGGCTGATGGGGCTGATGTGTCTGATGGGGCTGATGGGGCTGATGGGACTGATGGGTCTGATGGGTCTGATGGGGCTGATGGGTCTGATGGGTCTGATGGGACTGATGGGTCTGATGGGTCTGATGGGGCTGATGGGCTAATGGGTCTGATGGGGCTGATGGGGCTAATGGGTCTGATGGGGCTGATGGGGCTAATGGGTCTGATGGGGCTGATGGGGCTGATGGGACTGATGGGTCTGATGGGGCTGATGGGTTTGATGGGACTCATGGGACTGATGGAGCTGATGGGGCTAATGGGTCTGATGGGGCTGATGGGCTGATGTGTCTGATGGGGCTGATGGGTCTGATGGGGCTGATGGGGCTGATGGGACTGATGGGTCTGATGGGTCTGATGGGTCTGATGGGTCTGATGGGGCTGATGGGTTTGATGGGACTCATGGGACTGATGGAGCTGATGGGGCTGATGGGACTGATGGGGCTGATGGGACTGATGGGACTGATGGGGGCTGATGTAGCTGATGGGGGCTAATGTTGTGGGTGTTGCAGATGCAGAGCCAGAGCGTGATGCTGCAGCTGGACTTCGGGGACACGGTTTGGCTGCGTCTCCACGGCGACCCCGCTACGCCCTGTACAGCAACACAGCTCACTACACCACCTTCAGCGGGTACGTCCCACCGGCTTCCTTTTACAAAATCCCCACTGTCCCACATCAAAGCTCATGACACAAACCAACTGGGGCCATGATGTCACATCTCGGGAAAACGAGCTCCCCAGGTCACATGAACGCAGCATTAGTTTATTAAGTTCTGAGCCGGACATTTATCCAGGAAGTGACTCCAACATGTCTGTGTGGCTCCCTGGTCTTTCTCACTCACAAATACTGACATGTTTGGCAAGGCAAGTTTATTTGTAGAGCACAATTCACACACAAGGCAATTCAAAGTGCTTCATAGTTACATAACATTACAAGAAAACATATAAAAATCAATCAATAAAACATCAACATAAAGTGAATCAATGACAGTAAAAGGCAAGAGTGCAGATAAAATACTTTCAGTTTCATATGCACGGGTAAAAAGAGCTGTTTTCAGCCTGGATTTGAACATTGTCAGAGTTGAGGCCTGTCTCACATCCTCATGAAGACTGTTCCAGATTTGAGCTTTAGCCTCAGCGTGTTTAGTCCTGACTCTGGAACCACCAGGAGACCCGTCCCTGAGATGGTTCATACGGCTCTAACATGTCAGAGATGGACTTTGGTGCTAAACCATGAAAAGACTTGTAACAAGCAGAGCTGTTTTAAATTCTATTCTCTGAGTGACAGGAAGCCAGTGCAGAGACCGGAGCACTGGACTAATGTGGTGGTATTTCCTGGTTCTTGTCAGGACTGGAGCAGCAGCGTTCTGGATGTTCTGCAGCTCTAACAGCTCGTTTAGACAGGCCAGTGAGCAGCCGTTACAGTAGTCTAACCTGCTGGAGACAAATGCATGGATGAGTCTCTCTAAGTCTGGTTTTGACACTATTCCTCTGATCTTAATGTTCTTCAGATGGTAAAAAGCTGATGATGTTATTGCTTTGATGTGGCTGTTTAAGTTCAGGTCTGAGTCCATGATTACTCCGAGATTTCTAACCAGATTTTTTGGTTTCAGAGCGAGAGACTCAAGGTGACTGATAACACTTTGTCTTTGTGTCTGTGGGCCAAAGACAATGATCTCAGTTTTGTCTGAGTTTAGTTGGAGAAAGTTGTTTTGCATCCACAAACTGATCTGTTCGATGCAGTGACAGAGAGTATCTACAGACCCATGTTCACCTGCCGTCAGTGACACGTAGATCTGAGTGTCATCTGCGTAGTTGTGGTACGACACATTGTTACTGTTTATTAGCTGACCCAATGGAAGCATGTACAAGTTGAATAAGACGGGTCCCAAGATTGACCCCTGGGGGACTCCACAGGTCATGGAAATTTTGTCTGAAACACAGTTGCCAATTTCGACAAAGTACGTCCTATCCTCGAGATAGGACTTGAACCAGTTTAGAGCAGTACCAGAGATTCCCACCCAGTTTTCTAACCTGTGAAGTAAGATCCCGTGGTCCACTGTGTCAAAGGCAGCGCTCAGGTCCAGCAGAACTAAAACTGAGACCTTACCTGGTATCCATGTGTAGCAGGAAAGGCTGTGACCGAGATGACGCTGTAATCCAAATATGGTCATTTCCTTTGTGGGAGACAGCAGCGGCTAAAGACGGGAGAAATATACACAAGACTAAACTTTAACAACATCACTGCACTTTAGTCGCTCCATAAGACTCCGCACTTTACGGGCTCAGACAGTCTTAACCCCTTTTCACCTGCAGTGTCTCGCCTTAACTTTCCAACGAAACTTGTGTTTGTCCCGACAGGTACCTGATTTACCCGAGCCTGTACCCGGAGCTCTCTGACAACGACTATGACGGTCCACAGAGCAATGATCTGAGCTCTAACCCCACCGTCCAAACCTCCACACCGGCCTCTCTCTGGAGCCAGCGCACAATCGGTGAGTCCCCTGTTCCACTTGAATGAATGGCACTTGTAAACCCGCGGCGCCGCCAGCTGGCAGGAGGAGATAAAACAGGCACTAGAAAACAAAAATAGCAAAGGCAATCACTGTAAAAAACTGAAAAGTCACTGTGCAGTGCAACAAAGATTTTTAAACATCAAAATCCAAACAAAAAAATGGGGCCAAACGGGGGTGAAGTTAGAAGTGACCAAGCTCTTCCTATTTAAATACGGTTAAGTGCGTAGCTAGATCCAAGTCTAGTTACACAAAATGAAACATGACTTTACTGCGCAGACATCAAAGTGCTCCTGTAGGTGTTATTACTGTATTTTTTTAAATATATTGCGCCATACGTTTCTTTCCTGATATTGTGACTTTGGTACTCAGTTGTACACTGTTGGTAACATCTCAAGCAGTGGGTCTGTCGGTAGTACATGATTCATTACAATCACCTATTTCTATACTGGTGCATCATGAATTAGTTTATGTTTTATGTGTGCATGGTAATATATCACTATAATGTATCATTTAAATGTATGTTGGTGAGATGTCACATGACCTTGTTACCCATTGGTTAAAAAGGTGACACCTGGTCGAGCAGATCAGGGCCCCATCCGAAACGAGCAGATTGGTAAGAGGTCTTACGCCAAACCGGATGTGCGTCAGCGTCCGCCATGATAAGAAGCGTCCGAATTGGGCTGTCAGTTAGGAAGGAGTTAGGGAAAGGAGCATCAATGCTAACTATCATAGCTACTTTAGCATAGGGACCTCTGATGCTAACTATCATAGCCACTTTAGCATAGGGGTCTCTGATGCTAACTATCATAGCCACTTTAGCATAGGGACCTCTGATGCTAACTATCGTAGCCACTTTAGCATAGGGGTCTCTGATGCTAACTATCATAGCCACTTTAGCATAGGGACCTCTGATGCTAACTATCATAGCCACTTTAGCATAGGGACCTCTGATGCTACTATCATAGCCACTAGCATAAGACCTCTGATGCTAACTCACTGGCGATTAGAGCTATGTGCCATCCCATAAGCCACTGCGCCAATCTCCCCACCCCCTCCCCCCACCCTCGAGTGATTCATGCGCAACCACTGTTGATTGACAGGTGAACATTTCACCACAGCTCAGTCACATGGTTTTAAAGAGCCTCCTCAGTAAATGGCCTAAATGAAGCAGTTTGTGCTTTTGCTTCATTTAGTAGAAACTTAAGCCACATGGCTAATTTGCATACTGTAGCTTTATGAAACAGCTGTTGAGATAAAATAAAGGGAAATGTGAAGGATCATTTGGATGTTTCTTTTTTTTTTTCCGCCTTAAATGTCTTTATTTGGACACTGTGTTGTTGTTGGACAATATACAGTAGGGGGCGGTATGTGCTTTTGTTTGGCCTGCGCTGAACTTTAAAGAAGAAGAAGAACAGCTGTTGGTGATGTCACTTCCCCTTCCCCTGGGTAAGGACGGTGGAATTGGGCAAATGCTGCTGAAGCTCTAGTTCACTAACTGCATAGAGATCTAACAGTTGACCCAGGATCAGGAGCTCAGGTTAGGACATAGAGGCTACAATTTGATGGTTTCAGACGCAGCCTATGTTACCTGAGGAAGACACTTTGTTTGTCGAAACGCGTCGGCATGTCCATGTAGAATGAAAGGATTTTTAATTTTTCTAAAACAGAGTGCCTCGGAATCTTTCTTGCCACACGCCTATTTATTTTAGGAAGGTACGTGTCTTATACACGATTCTGCTATTTCATAGTCCATAGGCCTTTTCCTTCAAGTGCACCTGGCTTTACAGCTCTTTATGGGGCGATGGTGGCGCAGGTGGTAGAGCGGGTCGTGGGTTCGTATCCCAGCTCCCACAAATGTGCACTGTTGTTGGGCAAGACACTTCACCCTAATTGCCTCCAGTGTCTGGTTTCCTCGCAGTAAAGTGCTTAGCCTGATAAAGGTAGAAAAGCGCTATATAAGTTGAGTCCATTTACCATTTTACAACATTGCCTGGATCCCACTGCAGCGCTTACCTTTTTGTATTTTGAAAAAACTTCACTCTTAGCCTTGAAACTAAGGGCTAACGTTAATCTAATGCTAACAAATGTTAAAATAGCACCACGATCTGAAATATTTTTTTATGAAATAACTCGGCTTGACATTTATTCAAGTTCATTTTATTTTTAACTCATATTGAAATAGTCGATGTATATTTCTCCCTCTGGGCAAAGATACAGATAAACATTTGTCTTTCCTTTCTGACAGATCCACAGAGCAGAGAAAACCAGGTGAAGGAGTCGAGCCCAGCGCCGCAGGAGGACTCTGAGGACGAGGACGCACAGGAAGACCACCGCAGCGCCTTCTCCGTGGGACGCACCCAGAGCATCGTGGGCGTGACCAGGGCGGGGCTCCCTCACCACCGGCCAATCAGCTTCGACTCGGAGTTCGTGAACATCGGCGGCGACTTCAACATCTCGTCGGGCGTGTTCCTGTGCCGCGTGCCGGGCGTCTACTACTTCTCCTTCAACGCCGGGAAGCTGCCGGAGAAGAGGCTGTCGGTGAAGCTCATGAAGAACCAGATGGAGGTGCAGACCATGATCTACGACGACAGCCGCGGGCAGAGGGCGCTGCAGAGCCAGAGCCTGATGCTAGCGCTGCGCCGCGGAGACACCGTGTGGCTCTACTCGCACCAGAGCCAGGGCTTCGGCGCCTACAGCAACCACGCCAAGTACATCAACTTCAGCGGCTTCCTGGTCTACCCCGACCCCGCCAACAGGAGGCGCTAGGACTCACCGGCACAATCTATACAGACCCTGGTATAATTGGAAGAGGACAGTGACGTGTCTAAACTATTGACTTTGTGTAAACCATGGTTCTACTTGTCTTCTAAGCTCATGTGCAGTGAATTGATCCAAATCTTCCACGCGTAAATGTGACTTCTGAATGTTCCGGCAGCAGCAGGTGTTTGCTCAAAGGCACAATCAGCAAAACGCAACGAGCTCGACCTGCTTTGCACCGAAGCTCTGGGTTCAGGTCACACTTTGTTTCCATGTGCAGCACAATTTCCCCGTCGCGGCCGTGTAGCATGTAGGCGACTTCCTGACTGTTAAAGACACAGATTTCCCCACACAAATCTGTCACATTTAGTTTAGTTTAGTTTATTTGTTTATTTGAGCAGTAAACATTTGGCTCAAAAGGAGTGGGCTGAAGCAAGAGCTAATAAGTGCCCGCCCCCAAAATCAATACAACAAACATTTCTCATTTCATAAGGAATATAGTGGAACAACAAAGGAAAAAACAATGAAACAGCAAAAAAAAAAGTAAAACATAAATAAATAGGTTATATACACCTGCAGTTTCTGATCATGGCTGAACTGACCATTTACATAAAGACATTACATGACAGAAACTCATGTACTGTATATGTTGTTAAGTGGTGACGTCACAGCTCTACTTCCGGGTCCGCAGATGTGCGAGAAACTACAAAAAAACTCTTTAATACCACAATCAATATTTCTGAAACTCAACAGAGAGTTACTGAACACACTTATTTATCAGGCCCATTAGCCAAAAATGCTGTACCTACTGCTATAAAAGTAATATTTACCAAAAACGCTACATCCGGGGTAGCAGAGAAAAAAATGCTAACGACGCAGCAGCTACGCTAACTCAATGGGAGAGACACAGTTTTGGAAAGAAAGGTCCAAATGTTTCCCTTGATCATTATTCAGAAGTGACTGGATTCACAAACCTGCCACATCCGTCTTAAAGCTGAAAGTCTGGGAGAAGAGGCTGTCTTCTCTATTTACTAAATATTTACTAAAGTCGGAAGTACCGACTTTAATAAATATTACTTTTTTAGCAGTAGGTGCGGCATTTTTGGCTAATGAGTCTGAGAAATAAGTAGCTTCAGTAACTCTCTGTTGAGTGTCAGAAATATTGATGGTTGTTTTTAAGCGTGTTTTATGTTTTTTTCTCGCATACTTGCCCGTCTGCCAGGACCCGAAGCGGAAGTCGTGACGTCACACTTAACAAACGTATACATTCCCCAAGAAGAAGTAATACTGATTACGAAACAACAATGATAAAGCTACATAAGGAACCGGGTCAGTCACATGCACGACCTCTGCAGCACGCACAACCGTTTATCAAATAACTTTATCCTATTGCAATTACATTATCAATCATACAATCAGCAGCATCATATTTACTTTTCATCAATGTCAAAGGAGAACCTGTTACACTTCAAAGCGGCTTTTTTAAACACAGACCAAATTACAAAGCATTGTTTGAAATGTTCATAAAGAAAACAGAAACGACGCACAACGACAAGAAATCACACGACCAAAAAGTCGTACGTCCGAGGCTTAACAAAGTGTGTGGTAGGAACAGCCTCAGAGCTAAAGGCGTTTCTGTGATTTCTGTCGCTGTAACGGCTCGACCTACTGTACCTACATGAAACATCACAAAGTCCAATATTCAATAGACAATATTCAACCCGATGAAAGGACTTTCAGCTTTAAGACGGATGTGGCAGGTTTGTGAATCCAGTCACTTCTGAATAATGATCAAGGGAAACATTTGGACCTTTCTTTCCAAAACTGTGTCTCTCCCATTGAGTTGTATTAAGGTCCAAATTGAAAAAATACACGCCACTGTCTCAAGTGAACCGAAATGGAAAAGCCTGTTTAGTCCTGGTTCAGCCCTGGTTTAGTTCAGATTCAGACCAGCTCGCTGCTATTTGTGCAAAACGATGGCACGTGCATATTTAATTAGGGTGTCCTCAGTTTTTTAGCGTCATTTGTAAGAAATAAAAAGTGTCAAGGAGCTCAGGGGCCCTTTCTCTTTCGGTTCCTCTGGGCTGTAGTTTACCGCGAGAGGGAGAGCATCTGAGGGGATTCACGATCGGGTCCAAATGTCGAATTCAAAGTTCGAGTCTGGACGGGTTGGCGCTAGAAGGTCGTGAACGCAACCTATACATGCATTTCCAATGACATCACGCATAGTTACGGCGGCCATTTTGAGCACCAAAGTAGAATTATGCAGTACAACAACACGTAACAATATCTCAACTCAGGATGAAAATGAAAGACAACTGATTGACAGTGGTATTTTTATGCTAACAGTTAAAACACGGAACCAGAGACGCACGTTTATGTGATATAATCAGCAAATGTGGCTCAGACGTAGCAGCTCTGACTGTCGAGCTACAGCAGGATTTACTAAAGATCAGCTTCACTCTGAAGACTAAATTAACTCATCAAAGAGGAAACAGAAACCTTTCTCTGGGATTTTATAGTTTGTCATGTCGACAGAGTCTCAGTCTGAGTCAGTGTTTAAGCTGCTCAAGATGTTAGCATGCTACCAGTTAGCAACTGTCAATGGCTTCAACACGATAAACACATGTGTGTCTCACATCTATGAACACTGAGGAAATACTACAGTAACAGCTCAGCTCTGACCTCTGTCACATGTTGTATCCAAGGCCAGATGTTTGTGGTTCAGGGCTTTCCCTTGGAGAGGTCAGAGCTGAGCTGTTAAAGCTAAATGCTAACCGGTAGCATGCTAATATCTTGAGCAGCTTAAACACTGACTCACTGGTTTCTTCACAGAAACGTGCGTCTATGGGGCCGTGTTTTTACTGTTATCTTCATGAGCAATGATTACGAGTTCATAAAAATACCACTTTCAATCAGTTTTCTTTCATTTTCATCCTGAGTTGAGATATTGTTACATGTTGTAGAACTGCATAATTCTACTTCGGTATTCAAAATGACCGCCATAACAACAAAAGTCACATGACTGAAAAGCATGTATAGTCGACTGAAAAAGCTTCCCCTTGTGCTCCTTACTCTGCTGTTTTGCTGATCAGATGGCACTGACTTATTATCGCAGGCCGAGTTTGAGGGTTTCTCCAGTTCAGAGAGAACAGGAAACATGTCCGGCCCCGAGCCACGAACACTCTCCCGCTGCGTCCCAACAAAGAGCTGACTCACGCTTTCATCCAGTCCCTCTTGGTCCGAACAAAGCACAAGCGTTAGCAGCGTTTCCTCGAGAACAAGCACCGGTGTAAATCCAGGACCGACACGAGCACATCAGGGATTCATCACATGTTACAGAGTCATTCCAGCGCAGGAATGGAGCATACTGTGAATACGTGTTTGTGTGTGACGCTGTCTGTACTTTAGGTCCTGTCCTCTCCACGGCACACGGAGCACGAGGGCGGACACTGAACCCCCCCCACACACCCCGACCCCAGCATGTTTAATGTCCACCGTGGAGTCTGTGTGTGTCACCTGTGAAATATGCTGCATGCACAACCACGCGTCCTCCAGATGTTTGAGCGGAGAAATAAAATGTGAATATGTGACGACGACGTGTCTGTTTTGTGAACGCACCACTGACAATAAAGAAGAGGTCTTAAAGGGATATTTCAGGATGTTTGACATTGGGCCTCATTTCCTAGTTATTCAGAGTGTTGTTGATGTCTGGAGATATTTTTTTTCTTAAATTCATTCAGTTCTTATATTTGAAGAGTCTAGTGGCGCTAGGCTAGGGCAAGGCTAAAGCATTTCTATGGTATCAGTTAGCCTGCATTAAAAACAGTCTGACCCACTCCACAGTGCACCTGAGGTAAATCACTTATAACACCAGACTAACCATATAAATGTCTGTGTTAATAGAATCATTTAAAATAACTTATATTTGAGCAGCATCAGCTTCGTGGCTGTAAGCTAACACAGCGGCGGAGTGATCTACGAGAAAATAGTCCCTCAAAATGTGGTGATTCATGTGATACAAGGTCAGTTATATTTCAAACATGATTCTATTAACACAGACATTTATATGGTTAGTCTGGTGTTATAAGTGATTTACCTCAGGTGCACTGTGGAGTGGGTCAGACTGTTTTAATGCAGGCTAACTGATACCATAGAAATGCTTTAGCCTTGCCCTAGCCTAGCGCCACTAGACTCTTCAAATATAAGAACTGCATGAATTTAAGAAAAAATATCTCCAGACATCAACAACACTCTGGATAACTAGGAAATGAGGCCCAATGTCAAAATTCCTGAAATATCCCTTTAAGTCTTTTTACTGAATCATACCAAATGAAGGCCTTGGATATTGTTGAAACCCCACACCTTTATTGAGACTTGTTTCTTTTAGAGTTTAACGCATGTTATTACGGGGAGGTTCGGGTTAGTGACTCTTTTTGGTGCAAAACAGTGCGATCTCCTCCAGATTCAGTCAAAATGGTTTGCAATATGCAGTCGAGGAATATTTATGCAACGAATGGGACATTACAACTATCGAGGGTCTCATGGAGTAAAGCTGCAGACCCAGAGGCGAAGCAGATCCAATATGAAGCGAATCCACCGTGATAGTGCGCCCTCTGCTGGAAAAGCGGATCTAGGCAAGGCAAGTTTATTTGTAGAGCACAATTCATACACAAGGCAATTCAAAGTGCTTCACAGTTGCATAAAATTAGACTATCTAGACTGATCAGCTTTTAGGATCAGTCACGAATTGCTTGTTATTTTTGTTCCCAAACGACCAAACCAATATAATTGTAAAACAATCAATATGTTAACAGATAATATCGTTCTGGCGAATCCACTTCACAGTCGTGGATCTGCTGCGCCTCCAGCCTGCAGCTTTCTATTATTGGACTCATGTGAAAAACCCTGGAGCTCCTTAAATGCACCCGGCACAGTCGTGTGGATTAGTCCTGCTCTTGCACTACTGGGTCAGTTCTCTTCTTATGTTAGTCCCGTATTGAAAGAATATGAAGGCAATTGTTAAGTTATCTCCCCTCCTGGAGCCGCCACCTTAACGTGGTGGAGGGGTTTGAGCACCCGAATGATCCTGGGGCTGATCCTGGAGCTCTGTTATCGGGCTTCGTGCCCCTGGTAGGGTCTCCCATGGCAAACAGGTCCTAGGTGACGGGTCAGACAAAGAGCGGTTCAGAAGCTCCTTATGAGAGACCAACAGAACTGGTTAGAACCATGAGGCCGTCCTTCTGTGGACCCACCACCTGCAGGAGGAGCCATAGGGGCTGATGCAATGTGATTGGGCAACTCCAACGGACAAGTGGAAGAAAATGGATGGATGGTTAAGTTATCATCCTGCTACTGACTGCAGTGGCTCTGTCTCCCCCGCGGCTGTGGTTCTTATATTAGTCATGATTCTCCAGCCACGATGTCCTGTATGTACATGTACTTGAGTAAATGTAACGGAATACTACCCACTAGGGCAGGGCGATATGGCCTAAAATCTATATCATGATATAAAAAAGAAATATCACGATAACGATATATTTGACGATATAATTGACAATGGACAAATTTCTTTAAAATCTCAGCCTTACGCCTATTGGGAAGATTAATTCAGTAATTTCCTTGCAAATATGATCTACTCAAGAAGCTTACATCTTTCATTTAATTTTACTTTTTAAGCACCTGTCCCTGTGTTCTACAGTCAGTGTTTATGCTGCTCTGATGGAGCTGAGCATAAAATTATATCGTGTCAACAACGATATAAAAAATTACAACGATATCAAAAAATATATCACGATAACGATATGCGATATGATATGGCCCACCCCTACTACCCACCTCGGCGCAGTACTCACAGTACCGAAGTAACATTTCTCCAAGTACTTTTTTACTCTTACTTGAGTACATTTTGGGCCACGACTTTTTACTTAATATTAATAATGGTATTATTCATTCATACTTGGTGGTGGTAAGAGACTATTGTAGCCACAGCTGCCCTTAGGGAAGTGAGGCTATACCAGTCTGTGCCATCGGTCCCTCCCACCACTACCAACCACTCACTCACTACATTCATTCTGGCCTATTGTACATGTTTTTAGTGGTTGGGGAAACCAGAGTTCCCGAAGTGAGTTACTCTTACTTGAGTTAATATTTTGGCTACTCAACCCACCTGTGAATTGGCTACTAAACAATATCATATAATACGTTGGTGATAAATAAACCACATACAATATATGTGGACATGAAACAAATAAACCGACATATTTTTACCGAAGGCATTGGCTTTTTCCTTAATATGTGCAGGGATAGAACGCTCATTTTAAAAAGGTCCAGGACGCATTTGTAGGAACAGGCTCAGATAACTCTCTCTATATATTTTTTTTTATAAAATGGAAATAGAATAATACAAATTTAATTAAAAGCAGTCCTTGGTTCCCGCAATGTCATTTAAGCAGCAGGGTGTCATTTATATTAACAGAGAGTTGAGGCTTTCAAAGGGAATACATCATGAGCATATACACACAGTAATATATCCATGTCAAATATTTGAGATGGAGTGGTGCGACCGGATAATTTGATTTGTTAGGTGAAAATGCTGAAATGTTCAACAGTACTTTTATTTTTATGGTGAGGTGAGAATGCTATGCTGACAAACTGCAGAGAGGGCCTTCTCCGCCGCGGCGCCAGGGGGCAGTGTCGCGCTAACCCGGCGTTTAAACCCGGCGCAGAGAAGCACACGGAGCTAAGATGGCGGCCTCACTGCTGCGGACGGTCCGGGGACTCGGGAGGACTTTAAACGGTGAGTTCTGTCCCGTGTACCCGTATATCAACGCCTTTGCCTCGGCTACTCCTGCTCCTGCCCGCGGGCTGTTACCGAAGAGAAAAGGAGCGGACACGGCGTGAAAAACCTCTTCGGAAAGCTGACATGTTGACCTTCGGCTAATGCTAACGGGATGCTAATGTGATGCTAAATGTTTACTACGAGCTTCTGGTCAACATTATTACTGTTTATGCTTGAAAATCGAGTCTGTCTGGGTTTGCGACGTGTGAAAAGAGTGATTATCCTCTTTGTACAAGTCTGAAGCCCCGAGTGTCGCTGCACAGATGTCTGTTTACTGCACTTTGAATAATGTTATGAAAGCCTTTTCCATCATTCAGTTCACTCAGTCATTATTTCAACTATATAAGGTGAAAATAGAAATTTATATAAATCTAAATTTGCATTTTCCTCTAGGTTACTATACCCTTTACCTTTATTACAAACACTGAAAGAGGAGCCCATTAAGTTAAATGTTAGCTGTGGTCTAATGTGGGTAGAGTAGCCAAAACATTTGCTCAATAGTAATAATTTTACTTAAGTACAAGTAAAAAGCAGTGGCCCGACTCAAGTCAGAGTAAAAAAGTACTTGGGGAAAATGTTACTTGAGAACTGTGAGTAACTGAGTGTAAAAGTCCAATTGAAGTTCCATTTGTGACATAAATGGTGAGAAACAAAACATGAAATAATGTAGAAATTGCACATTTTTCAAAGAACATAAAAATAAATCATTATAAAGAACTTGGTAAACAAAACAAGATTTGTCACTTAAAGATTTACTCACTATAGCATGTGTTACCTATTTTACGAAGAGTACAGTTACTTCATTTTAATATTACTCAAGTAGGAGTAAAAAGTACATGTACCTCTGGTGGTACAAATTGGGCCGTCTTTATAGGCTGCGTTCACGTCACAACATTTAAAACTGACTCCGTGCATAACAACGCTGCCCAAGAAGTGACTTCCTGTTTCGTTCCAGCACGCCACAATAAAAGCACACAGCTCGTCTCATTGGTTCAACTTTCTTTCTGCCAAACTATTAACAGACAAAACGCTTAAAATGTGTGTATTTAATTATATTCTTGTGATGTTGCAAGTACCTGCTGAACTAATCAATGAGACGAGCTGTGTGCTTTTATTTTGGCGTGCTGGATCGAAACAGGAAGTCACTTCTTGGGCGGCGTTGTTATGATTTGAAGTTATGCACAGAGTCAACTGAGGTTGAGCAACTGAAAACTCCATGGCGGTAACTGGTGAACTGCAGAGTCTTATATCTCAGTCATTACTGAAGAATCCACATGAAACAAAAACTGTCACAAAGTTCACATGAACGAATGTCCACATATTTCTCTGAAAGGCGTCCAAACGTGCAGACAATATTCGAACATGAGCTTGATATTGTCCAGTAGAAATGACTTTCTGTGCCGTGACGACAACTCCTCATTCTCAATAGACATTGGTGTTTACTGATGATGGGAGACAAATGTATATATCAACCAGCATCCAAAGTTTAAAGAGGAAACTTTCCTGAGTTAGGGTTAGGTGAGATGAGATCCTGAGTGTCTGGAGTTGTGTTGCAGGTCTGAGGCAGGCCCCATGTGTCGTCCACTCTGCCGTCCGGAAACAGAGCTCTGACAACAAACGTGAGTCACATCTTTGTGCTTCTTAACACAATGTTTTCTGCAGGTTGTGCTGGTTTGGCTTCTTCATTTCCACCGGTTTCCTAATGCGCTTTGAAGAGCGAACTGTCTATTATTGTGACGACGTCCTGAATCAGAAGTGGAATGAATGAGCAGAGAATGTTTGAGAACGTCTAATTTACGTCTGAAAAATAAGTTTTATCTGTCTTATTTCTTTGTCAGTTTGTCTATCGCCTCCCTGTTGCTCCGGTGACTCAGACTGTTTGTCGTTGCAGCCACGGTGCGTCCGGCTGACGCGGTGGTGCACAGCCAGCTGGCAGCGTTCGGAGAGTACGTGGCGGAGATCCTGCCCAAGTACATCCAACAAGTCCAGGTTTGCTCATAATAAGATTCACTACATCGAGTGAGAAGCGAGAGTGTCCGTAATAGAATCGTCTTCAAGATTATGTCCAAATTGCTGTTTGGAAGATCTAGTCGAGTTTACCTCCAATGTCAAGAAACGTGGAAAAAATGTTTTAGGAAATACATTAAAAAGGGGGAACAATTTGGGGAGAAAGAAATTGATTTTCTTTCTTTTCTTCTTTTTTTTGAAGGCGAGACACTCGGGTGAAAGTATTGATTTTTCACGCAGTGGTCGAAGTGTAGAATTTTATCTAGTTCCCTTTACATCTTAGTTTTCTTGTCAGAGAATAAAAATGACAAAATTATGTTTTGCCGTGAGTGAGGCGGAGATAACCCGGAAGTAGCAGCTCCGCCTTCAAAAAGTCGTCTTTCACACAGAAAAACGGATTTAAAGGAACATTAGATCTGTTTTTTAAGGACGGGCCACTGACGGCTTTTTGTCAGAGGAACTCGCGGTCTGTCCAACATGGCGGCATAATGGAAAAAATAACAAAATAAATGCCACTGAAGATTGAGAAATGGCGCCATCTTCTGCCAAATGAGCAGTGGAGCAGCTAAACTCTGAATGATGCAGGAGTTGGAGAGTCTTCTGCTTTCGAGTGACGTGTTACAAATGTTCCTCTGTGATTGGGGCGATTTAAAAAGAACCTCTGAAATATCTTTTTGCGATAGAACTGGAAGCTGAAAGTGCCTGTGTGTAGGTGACGTGTTATGAGGAGCTGGAGCTGATGATCCATCCAGACGGAGTGGTCCCGGTGCTGACCTTCCTCCGGGACCACACCAACGCCCAGTTCAGGAACATGATCGACCTGACGGCTGTGGACTTCCCCACGCGGGCCAATCGCTTCGAGGTCAGATACTCGCCTTCATTAATGTGGCGCCGATGTTTAAACCCGGTGAGTAACTGTTCTGCTCGTCTCTCAGATCGTCTACAACCTGCTGTCGCTGCGATTCAACTCCCGCATCCGAGTGAAGACGTACACGGACGAGCTGACCCCCGTGGACTCCGCTGTCCCGGTGCACAAAGCCGCCAACTGGTACGAGCGCGAGGTGAGGCCCAGTTTCTTCTTCTGTCTCCTTAGATTAAACATGGGCACAGTTCAGACTCATGTCTCCAGTGCAGCTGTGAAGTAGCTCCTCAACTTCAGAGTAAAAATAAAGAATATATGGGACTTTCTCGTTACATGTTCCTACCCATGGAACATCTAAGTGTCACCTAACTTTTTGACTTCTGAACGGTGCAATAATCTCCTACGGGCGTGCACCATTTGTCTATTTAATAATTGAAGAGCTCTTTTCCAAAACATCAAAATGTCAAGCAGAGACTCCTCTCCACTCCAAACCCAAATCAATCTAACACAGCTCAAACCTCTAGCAATAAAACACCCACATGGCTAGAGTTGAACTTTTGACCAACTACTTGTTTTCAGGTTTTGCGTTTCCAAAAGAAAGCGAACAACTCATGAATCGATCGGCGCTTATTTGAATAGCACTGAATGTTTTCAGCAGAGCCCGCATCAAACTGCACAAAACACCAGAAAAACAAAATAAAACTTTTGTTGTTTCTCCGCTCCATAACTCTTGAAGTCTGTAAACTTTTTCCCTTACTTATATTGCCTGAACAGCAGAAACTGTTGCTGCATCCGAAACCATTAAAGTATAGCCTCTAAGTCCTAACACTAGCAACTAATCCTTAACCTTTCATGGGCTCAGCTGTTAGATCTCTATGCAGTTAGTGAACTAGAGCTTCAGCAGCATTTGCCCAATTCCACTGTCCGTACCCAGGGGAAGGGGAAGTGACATCACCAACAGCTGTTCTTCTTCTTTAAGCCCAACGCACACCGAAACGCCTTGACGCGCGGCAAAAGAGCCGCCTCCTTTATTTTCTATGAGAGAACGCACACCGAGGTTGCAGTGACGCGCCGCGACGCTGGACCCTGCGCCACGATTCAGATTGTTGAATCCAGACACGGAGGAAAACACAGGCTTTTAACCTCCTGCAGAGGCACAGATGCGGGTCTGGTCAGTGACAGACAGGGGGCGCCGTGAACTTCGTTTGTTTGGACGAGAGAAGCCGTGGAGACAGAGAAACCATCGTCAGGGCTCAGGCATCGGGGGAAACATGTTAAACTCAACTCGCCATTAACCTACAGCCAGGTTTGCTCTCTCTCTTACAACACGGACATATGTGTCTTCTTTTATTTATGATAAATGTATAAATCACGTGTTCACATGGAAATCACATGGATGCGCGTCAGAGGACGTGCCGCGGCGCGCTGCGTTCCGGTGAGCGTTGAGCTTTAAAGTTCAGTGCAGGCCAAACAAAAGCGCATACCGCCACCTACTGTATATTGCCCAACAACAACATAGTGTCCAAATAAAGACATTTAAGGCGGAAAAAAGAGAAACATCCAAATGATCCTTCACATTTCCCTTTATTTTATCTCAACAGCTGTTTCATAAAGCTACAGTATGCAAATTAGCCATGTGGCTTAAGTTTCTACTAAATGAAGCAAAAGCACAAACTGCTTCATTTAGGCCATTTACTGAGGAGGCTCTTTAAAACCATGTGACTGAGCTGTGGGGACGACAACATGGATTTTGTCCCTTTTTTATAATGTTTGGCTTGTGCAGAATCTTATTTTTATTTATTTATTTTAATTAGTTTTATTATTAAATGTGCACCTGTCAATCAACAGTGGTTGAGCATGAATCACTCGAGGGAGGCGAGGGGGTGGGGGGATTGGCGCAGTGGCTTATGGGATGGCACGTGGCTCCTATTCGCCAGTGAGTTAGCATCAGAGGTCCCTATGCTAAAGTGGCTATGATAGTTAGCATCAGAGTTCTAGGAGAAGCATCAGGTCCCTATGCTAAAGTGGCTATGATAGTTAGCATCAGAGGTCCCTATGCTAAAGTGGCTATGATAGTTAGCATCAGAGGTCCCTATGCTAAAGTGGCTATGATAGTTAGCATCAGAGGTCCCTATGCTAAAGTGGCTATGATAGTTAGCATACAGGCTCCTCCCCAACCGACAACCCAATTTGGACGCTTCTTATCATGGCGGACGCTGACGCACATCCGGTTTGGTGTAAGACCTCTTACCAATTTACTGTCTGTACAAACTCGCCTGTGATTCGCCAGGGCTTCTGTCCATCACAGATTGGAGGATATGATTGGATCCTGTAGAATGTGCCCTTTCAGGGGATATATCAAGCCTTGTGATTGGCCGTTTTTTCGCCAAGTTACGGCATTTATTTTTACTATTTACTTTATTTTACCATATATTTTATTTGGCTTCTATTTATTTAATGCATTTGCACTTATATAACTTATATTCATTTATAGTATGAAGAGTCACTGATTATGTTGCATGTTCTGTTTGTTTAAAAAAAAAGAAAAGACAAACCATCAATTTATGGAAAAATTTATGGATTTATAGCGTTTTGAAGAAAGAAAAAAAATGTCTTGAATTTATAATCAACAAAATGAGCGTTTTGGAAAATAGCTCCTCAATTGTTCCTAATTCAATAAACAGGACAAACATGAGCAGAATATGCACTTTTACTACTTTACTACTTTAGTACTTTTATTACTAATGTATTTCTTGTGAACCCAGAGTTGTTTGCTCGCATTGTGGGAATTGTACTTTCCCCTTTACAGTCATTAAAGTAGTATCCAGCCTGAACAATAGTAGAAGCAGTACTTATACTCGATGGCGTGTACTTTATGCAGGTGTGGGACATGTACGGCGTCTTCTTCTCCAACCATCCCGACCTGCGGCGCATCCTGACGGACTACGGCTTCGAGGGACACCCCTTCAGGAAGGACTTCCCCCTGTCCGGATACGTGGAGGTACAGTCTCACCTGTTCAGACTTTTCTAACTCGTTTTTCTCTCTGTGTTTACGACCCGTTCTCTTCACGGCGCCCTCTTGTGTTGCAGCTGCGCTACGACGACGAGCAGAAGCGCGTCGTGGCCGAGCCGGTGGAACTGGCTCAGGAGTTCAGGAAGTTCGACCTGAACACGCCGTGGGAGGTGTTCCCCGCCCACCGGGACAAGACCACGCCCGCTCTGCCCAAAGGGGAGGAGCCTAAGTGACACGCCCACACCGTTAATTTAATCTTTTTACTTGTTGTATCTGTACATAAAATAAAAGTGGAATAAAAATGTTGCCTTGTCGTAGTTTGTGATGGTGAGAAGTGACTTTTTCAACTTTAAAGAGGGGGTGTTATGCTTTTTTCAATCACATAGCACCAGTCTATAGCATACTACAATGATGACGTAACCTTCTGTTGGTCTGTATATGCAGTAAATTAAAATAACTGCCTTGAATAAAATTGCTCTCTCAAAATGGCTGTACTGAACGTCTTGAAATAGGCCTCTGTCTCTTTAAGAAGCTTTCCGACACGCCCCCTTCAGCACACTGCTGTGGCATCTAAACAACACTACTGTGGGGGGAGGGGGCTCTGCTGAGCTGAGGAGCAGTGGTTGGTGGTTTGGCTGGTGACGAAAGGTCCAGAGGCGTCTCCAGGAGGTGGGGGCGTTCCTAGGAGGACTGAGGCATAGCTACACCTAAAATGGCTGCCGTCTAAGTTTTTACTGATTACTCAAAAATATGTGAATGAGCCAAGGCAACACTCCAGGCATGTGTTTAATGAGGGAATGACATAATAACATGATATAAAGCTTGAAAAAGTCAATTTTACATAATACCCCCCCTTTAAAATAAATATCCAGATTTATGCTTTGATTCACAAACTTTCCAGAAGAATGAAGGAATGATTATTTATTCCTCCGGTTTCCCTGACCACTTAAAACATGTACAATAGGCCAGAATGGAGAGTGCACCTGATGAGGAAACTGAAGTCTTTTAATGTATCAGCAAGCAAGTGTAACATTTTACCCAATAGAATAATCCTAGCATTTATTTTTACTTAACACATTTTTATTCTTAAAATATGTTTAAAATATGAACAAATAAAGCTGTGTTTGCTGAGCGGCTCACCTCTCCTAAGACATGACTAACTTTACCGTGAGTGGGGACGTCTCCAGCTTGTCGCCATGGAGATATGACTAAAGTCTGCACAATTTGAGATTTAAACAGGTTAGGGCCTCATCCAAGTCCATTCATTGATTTCCCACTGCACTGTGTTGAGCTGCTCATTAGGACCATGTTTTGTACTGATGGCAACAGTATAGTGCAAAATGTTACGCAGTGTGCCTTTAAGCAATTGTTTCATTCCTTCATTGAAAGTGCTTCCCAAAGTGGGTGTCTCTCATTTTGGCAGTTTTTTTAATTTTTTTTTTATAGCTGTCGCCATGTTTTGTCACTCTGTCACTTTGTTCAGGGCCGTAGCCAGGATTTTAAAAATAGTGAGGTCCGGGTAATTCTTTAAACTGAAAAGCAGCTGGAAAGAAGGGAGACTATTTGTAACCGCACGGGGTGCAGAGAGCACTCCGTCTTATTTAATTTATAGATAAATGGGCACAGGTACCAACCATGAGAAATCATCATCTCCTACCGAAACCCCCGGCCCGCTTAAAGTTCTTTTTTTATACCATTGATGTGACAGAGACATGGATAGGAAAACAGCTTTTACATTTCATTTATATGCAGGTGTTTGAGTTCAGTTACACATTTTGGTTATACATATTCTTTCATATTTCGGATAGACAGGTTATGTTTTTCAGTCCATAATGGCGGTGTAGATACAGCCACTCCAAAGCTTCACTTGAAGTATAAGTTAAACAAAAAGGGGAGACTCGCTGCCCGCAGGAGCCTATGGGTTACACAGTAACATTACAGCCGGCACATTACAATTTACAAACAAACATATAAACAAGCATTACAATCACATACCAAGATTATGGACAGGTTTGGCACGCGTCCCGAGTGGCCGCCCGCCTCAAAACGCCCAAACCGCAGGAGGAGCAATCCCACGCCGAGCCATATGCTAAAGACGACAGCCCATTAGCTGCTTACAGAATGGGTTAGCAACAACTCACTCCAGCCTACTCACCGATTCCGCAAATAGTCTGTGTTACCGCCGGCTTAACCCCAACAAACGGCCCGCTACGCTCTCGGTAACCGCCGGGTTTTGGCCCATCAAACGGCCACAGTGCGCCTGATCGCCTGAGTTCAGCTGGAGCGGTCCTTCGTCTAGCGTCCATGACTCGGCTCCTCGGCGCATGACGTCAGGGGTGAAGACAGGTGAGGAGACGGCACGGGTGACTACTGCCCCTTATAAAAGGCGGATAATAATAACGCACGTCTACCACCCCACACTATTACATATTGTGAGTTTGTCCTGTGATTAAAATACATAACAGCATGCAGCTGGCTTCCCGAATATAACATATATACGAGTACAATATTGCCTTTGAAAGCTGAAGGCCAATCAAAATGGAGAAATGTCTTCCAGATATGAGCACTCAGTCAGCAGAGGTCCTCTTCTGTTGATGTGTGATTGACAGCACCTGTGTGATTGACAGCACCTGTGTGAGTGGGCCTGAGCCAATTGGACGGCAGTATAAGAACAATGGGAGTTTGCCTCAGAATTAGCTGCTTCGTGGAGTTGTCACTGCTGCTTTGAAATGGGTGAGCTTATGTTTGGATAATGTCGCTATTACTTGATGCCTGTACTGCGTTGTTAGATCTATCTCTTTAACATTTGTGGTTTTGACTTGCAGAGAAGAAGGTTCTGATTGTGTATGCCCACCAGAGCGCCGGCTCATTCAGTGCAGCTGCCAAAGAAGCTGCTGTGGATGTTTTGAAGTCTAAAGACTGTTCTGTGGAAGTGTCTGACTTGTATGCCACGAAGTTCAAAGCTACTGCTACAGCTGAAGACATCACTGGTGCGTCTGGATTCTCCCACAGGCATAGAAAGTAGATCTCAAACTGCTCACTTGGACATGTGTGAAATAATGTGTCACGTTTTGCAGGTGAGGTGAAGAATTCTGAGCACTTCCGATATGCAGAGGAGACCAAACTGGCATGGGATGAAGGCAGGCTGAGTGCAGATATCACCGAAGAGCAGCGCAAACTCCAAGAAGCAGATCTTGTCATATTTCAGGTAATGCATGGAGACAATTTTAAGCACCAAGTATTTGGACTGAAACTTCTGCATTTCAGTTTCCCATGTACTGGTTCACTGTCCCTGCCATCCTCAAAGGCTGGTTTGACCGGGTTCTCACCCTGGGTTTTGCTTACACAAAGGAGAAGCGCTACAGCAACGGAATCTTCAAGGTAAATGTGCTCATTGAGAGGAAAGCTGATGGCTAAACCTTGCCATTTAAATGCAAACGGGTTATATACTAAACTGCAAAAATGGACCATGAACTGAACACTGTTCGTTTGATGCGTGATGCTAGGATCCAATCTGACTTTAAACAGACTAAACTAACTTTCAGTAACAGAGTTTGGGGCAGTGCAAAATGGAAACATTTATACCATTGTATACAAGATGCTAACGTTTGTATTCTACTTCCAGAAAACCAAAGCCCTTCTGTCCTTCACAACAGGGTCACAAGAGACCATGTTCAGTCCAACCGGCATCAATGGAGACATGAATGTTACACTGTGGCCCTTACAGGTTGTAAAGTCTGACTAGTGACTAACTCCACACTTCAGACCTCATTTGACTTCTATTTTCTAGAACGGGATCCTACATTACTGTGGCTTCCAGGTGTTGGCGCCTCAGATTTTCTGGGCCCCAGAGGATGCCACGCCAGAGGGTCGCAGTGCAATGCTGGCTGCCTGGAACACCCGACTGCAGGGTCTGCTGGATGAGAAGCCGCTCTTCTACGCCCCCATGGACTGCTTCGACTGTGAGAGCTTCCAGCTCAAGCCTGAAAGTGTAGAGAAATTAGTCAAAGAGTTTGGTCCGACAGCAGGCACCCACTGTGGGAAACCACTGCCGCCTAATAACCAGATGAAGGCTGGAGTGTGAATGTATTGTCAATGCTTAATTAAAAATTAAGAAACTCGCGCACGCTTGTGATGCTTATCACTCTGGACTTGCACACGTGGGTGTTCAGAATCGGACTTGTCCTTATTGTCCATTTCTGGCTCAACTGAAAGAAGTAACAAAATCTAAGGCCGTTAGGCCTTGCCTTGAGTTTCCAAATGGTATATTTGTACGTCTTTTTTTTTTTTTTTTTTTTTAAAAGCTCGCTCCATTTAAAAGGTCCATTTCCATTAATGCGGTGCAGTGGCACATGGCTCCTAATCGCCAGTGAGGAACCACCTATACTAAAGGAGGTACAGGATGCATTGAGGCTCCTTTCCCTACCTCCTTCCTACACTATTCAGACGGTTGTTATATCATCGGCTCGGGAGAGACGGTCTGCTGTGAAACTGATTTCCTGACACAAATTAGGGTTGGGGCCAGGAATATGGTTAACCTTAAGGTTAGTGTTTTTTTTGGTAAGACAAACTCGTAGATTATACCAAATCACAGCAGACCTTCCCTCCTGAGCCGACAACTATTTAGTGCAATGTAGCCTGCAATACAATTCAGAGTAAGGTAGAGTATGGAGTGGTTTGTGTGGCCCTCCAACTCAGTCCAGGTTTGTCATGTGGCCCCTTGTGAAAATGAATTGCCCACCCCTGCTTTAGCAAATGCAAAATAGTAATCCGATGTCAATGATAAAATCCATAGAGACCAAAGATGCATTTTAAAAACTCTTATGAATAAAAAGACATGACAAAACAAATGGGATTACGAATAAGGGGTAGCAGAGGACAAACAGTTTGGCTCCATTTCGTGAGCTGCACTCCCGTGATGCATAATATACATATATCAAACAAGACAAATCATGGTTATGCATTAACCACATAATCTGAAAAGTAAATTTGACCAAAACACTTTATGGCATAAACCAACAGAACCAAAAAGGAGAAATTATGGCAAAAACTATTGACAAAACAATAGAATTTAGGCCTCACTTCCATCTATCTACCCTGGGGCTACAATAGTAGCTTACCCCCACCGAGTATGGAGTGAATGAATAATGCATGAAATTGTAAAGTGACTTTGAGCGTCTGAAAAAGCGCTATATAAGACAATGCATTATTTTCCTGTATATTACAGCGTTACTGACAGCACTTCCCAGAACAGTTTGGTCGAACAACAAACCAGAGCAAAACACAATTCTTTACTCTAAAGCGTCATCAACCCTCACCTCTCAAGCTCACTCACTCTTAGATGAAAAAAAATGCAACTTTAATATAAAGCTTTATTTAGACAGCTATTTCAAAACCAACAAAAATCTTGTCTAGACCTGGACTGATTGACACTAGGACAGAATCAGAATAGGTTTTATTGTTATGAACAAGTTCACTAGGAACTAGGAATTTTACTATACAGGACTGGACTGAGTGAGATTACAGGAGTAAACCACGACTATACAGGACTGGACCTGGACTGAATGAGACTAGACAGGATTAATGTCAAAACCTAGTGTGTCAAACTTTGAAAGAAACTTTAGTGAGACCCATGGATGCCAGCTGGACTTTCTCTGTCGTCTTTGTAATTCTCTCTCACTTGTTTGCTGAACCTGAGGCGGGGCATCTGCATCTCTTTCCCTGTGACCCCGAAGACTAACTTGCTTTGCTTGAACCTCTTCATCTCTTTCTCTTTTCAGTGAGGAGGAAATGTTAGGACCAGATAGACTGTGTCAGGCCAGTGGTTCCTACACGTTTTGGAGCTGTGCACCCCCGAAGCTTTAGTGACAAGTCACGTACCCCTACTTTAACATGAATATCACAATATAACATATCTATTTAATCCATTATTACAGTGAAGCAGGTTTTCCACAGTTTTGCTCGCCTGAGTGAAAGGCTTTTAAGAATGTCTTGTCCTAAATAAATACAAAATATTAAATGAAAATGTCAGTTTGTAATTGTTTTGAAAACGAGGCTGTTGGTGTGAACGGGTAAAGCTGAGTGTTTTGCTTTGTCCCAGTGACCAGCTCATTCTGAACATCAGGCCCCGCCCCCTCGTACTGTCAAACCACCGGTATCAAAGGTGAATGCGCTGGTTTAAGCTCTCATTAAAGCAAAGATCATTCATACGCAGGACATTACAGTCTTTGCATGTGACAGATACAAAGCCACGGGTTTAGCGGCAGAGGAGGGGACCCAGACACTTCTCCTTCCTCTCGCTCAGATTGAGAGGAAAACTGTTGTAAATCGAAGTCTCCATCAGTCTGACGGTGCACACACAGGCTCCTCTCTCTTTATGACAGAGTAAAGAAATTGCAACTCGATCAAATTTCGGCGCGGTTCATGCTGAAGGCGCTGCTGTTGTAGCGCGGGCTGACGCACAGACTCGGCCTCGCTCTCGGCCTCTGCGGAGTTTTACGCACTCTTGTCCAAAGCGGCTCTTGAGGTTCGGTTCTGGAGTGGACACATTTAGGTCCAGCACAAGCTCATCCACATCTGAATTAGAGGCTCTTCCGCCTGTATAAGCGCGTGTTCACAACATTCATTTGTGCAGTAAAGGATTCAATGTGTCTTAAAAAAATAATAAAAAAAACTAGAATTTTACCAAGGTCCGGACCTCTGTGACCTCAATGGTAGATACGGCCATGACTTTGTTGTTGTATTATTGTTGCTTTTCTGGCATGTTTTGTTTCTCTTTTGTTGCTTATGTGACCTGTGTTGTATCGACCCTGCGTTGTGTTTATGTGCTCTGACTCATAAAGAGAGACCTTGCTGAAGTTGGGGTAGGGCAACGCCCGGAAGCCCATTTATTCTGGCGACAGAAAACCAAATGAATGGCGTTAGCCCATTAGCAAGGGAGTCGACCCAACGTGGTCTCATCTCAAGACACAGAAATCAGAGAGAACAATATAAAATGTACCTGGCGACAGAAAACCAAATGAATGGCGTTAGCCCATTAGCAAGGGAGTCGACCCAACGTGGTCTTGGAATAAAACAAAACAAAATACACGTAAGTACAAAATACAGACATGACTAATGATAAAACAATATAAACAACATAAAAGACAAGTTAAAAACTTATGATGGACAGTTTAATAATAGGATGGCTAACGATTCCTAAACACGCTCACCTCATCTCAAGACACAGAAATCAGAGAAGGAGGTGGAGGAGGAGCCATCCCTATATACTCCCAGACCGGATGTTCTCATCGTTGGACCGACAAAATAAAGTACGCAAGACAACTAACGCACACTCAACCAGGTACACAAAACATATACAACAAAAAGGTGGGACAATGTGTACACAGCCCCGAGTAACACTTACTCGGGGGCACTCCCACGCCATGCCACACCGTGGCGCACAAAACCCATTACCAGGATTTTAACCGTCTATATTCACACCATTACACTTATTTGTCGCTTATTTGTGGCCTTTTTTCATTGCTTTTTGTGTTACGTTTTCATCGCTCTTTTGTTGCATTTTCATCCTCGTTTCGTTGCTATATAAATTGTGCGAGTGTTGTTGTGGTCAAAGTCCACCCGTCCAGGTGAGGGCGCGCTGCACGTTTGCGTCTGCCGCTGAGTGAGAAGAAGAAGAGTAAAGATGGCCGCCGTGTGTTGACAGCTGGAGCCGTGGGTCACTCTCCTCTCCATGGATCTAATATAATAAACGCTCCTCTCCTGTCCTCCTCCAGTGAAGCGGTTGGTCCGGGCTGAGCGAGGCCGACCTGAGCGCACTCTTTCCCGGGAGCTTTCCGTCCACCGGCCCGCCCAAAATATATTTTACTCAAGTAAGAGAAATGTTAATGAAAGTAGAACAAATGAGCGCGGCTGCGGGTCCCAGAAGAGTGAAACAACTTGTTTACGACCCGTGCTCTTGGTGACTGGCTGGTGATTTCCATGTGTTCAATGCACTTTGTCCATGTTATAATAAAGGACTTTAATTTTTGTGCCTCGGATACTTTTTATTGCATTTAACACATTGACATCACCAGCCAGTCACCCTTCTGCTTTCCTAAGAGTATCGTTACTTTGAAATAATTCTGCTCGAGTTCAAGTAAAAAGTAGAGACCCAGATAAATACTCCAGTAAAAGTAAATAAAAGTACTTGGAGAAAATGTTACTTGAGTACTGAGTGTAAAAGTCTTGTAATAGAGTTCGGGAATGTGACGTCATATCGCTAAGCATTATGGGATTAGCAGCATTTATAAACTAATGGAGATTTAAAAGTTAAAATACTGGAGTTATTGTTCACATTAAAACACTTGGACACCACAGTGAGTTAGATGTATTTACCAGCAGTGACTCGGCAGCTAACGGAGCTGTTCCACGGCCTTTTTCCCTTCACTTTTTATACTGTTTTAGCTAATGTTAGTCAATGGAAATGTATGCTAACCGCTGCAAAGATGGCACATCTCCATGGTAACTGTGGAATTTCCCGAACTCTATAATGTGATAGTCCTAGTATTTCCAAAGAAAATACGAACAGGGGCACAAATATTTTAGGCAACTTTAAAATTTACTCACAGCGGCTCAAGAAACTATTTTATTTACTCAAGTAAGAGTAAAGATAATTCATTACAATATTACTCATTACTCATTACCTGTCAGTCGATCGTCTCCTTTCTGACCTCCAGCCGGTCCTCGTCCTCCAGGCCATGGCGTGGGTCACGGTCCGCCTGCTCTTCTACCCCACCCTGGGCTACAACCTGCTGATGGAGCGGTGGAGCAGCCGGCGCTGGTTCGACCGAGTGGACCCCAACCTCATCCTGGGAGCGCTGCCCTTCAAGTCCATGACCAGACAGGCGAGTCCTCATTCACGCACACATACTGACGTGTTTGGTATCCACGTGTAGCAGGAAAGGCTGTGACCCAGATGACGGTGTAATACAAATATGGTCATTTCCTTTGAGGGAGACAGTTTTAGATAAACATTTTTTATACATATATATCTTTGGGAAGTTTTGAAAATGTTAGGATTTTTTTATTATTTCTTTTAAGTATTGACATTTTAGGATTTTTGAGATTTAGAATTTCCTTTTTTCTTTTTTCTTTTTTTTTAAAGTTTTGAACATTTGAAACGGCTCCCTGGCCTTTCCCACACGTATTCATTCCCAAATACTGACAAGTTTGGTATCCACGTGTAGCACGAAAGGCTGTGACCGAGATGATGCTGTAATCCAAAACTGTCTCCCTCAAAGGAAATGACCATTTCCTTTGAGGGAGACAGTTTTGAATTTCTTATATATAATTTTAGGAAGTTTTGACATTTTTTGAAAATTTAGAATTTATTTATTCTTTTTTTTTTTTTTTTTTTTTTTTTTTAAAGTTTTGACATTTGGGGATTTTTTGAGATTTTGAATTTCCTTATTTATTTTTTTTACATTTTGAAACATCTCCCTGGCCTTTCCCACACTTATTCATTCCCACATACTGACATGTTTGGTATCCATGTTTAGAGCCGTTTTCTCCAAACTTTATTTCAACTTTTGCAACAACACCTGCGCTTTAGAATCAGAATCTAAAAAGTTTATTACCCACTTATTATTCAAAAACTAAACGATCCCTCTGAGCAAATCTTTGTAACTAATTTATCAACTCACTAAAACCATAGATGTAAACCTGGATCTATCATTATTTAGATTTCGCAAAAAATATTGACAGTTTTGGACATTTTATTCATAAAATGCTTTTATTTTTTATATGAAAACATAAAATGACAGAAAAGTTGCAATACAGTTTGTCCCTCAGATTTATGTCAGTGATCCACAGCAAAAGTTTCACATTGATATTTAACTTGATTTTGTTTCTTTCATTTCGTTTTCTGATTTTGGGCCAGTTTCTGCTCTTAACTCAAACACTTTCACTTGAAAACAAATAAATGCCTAATTGTTTTTACAATAAGTCACAGTTTTTTCCATTGATTCCCCTGAGAAATCACATCACGGCTACACAACATTTTCCAGTCTTGAACTTCACAACAGTTTGAAGTTTTTTTCTGAAGGATTTTTCAATATGTCATTTGTGCCTCACTGAGCTTCAAACCCCTAAAAATGAGGTGAATTTGGCCTTTTTTTTGTTGCAGATTTAGTTTCCCTCAGTCATGACACGTTTATTCAGACAAAGCCATTCACTAAAAGCATCTGTCTGTTCAGCTGGTGGAGGAGGAGGGCGTGAGCGCCGTCATCACCATGAACGAGGAGTACGAGACCCGGCTGCTCTGTAACTCCGCTCAGGTGAGAGACTCCGCGTGGCAGAGTTCCCGTGTGTGGGCGTGTTTTACATTTCTCTGTCCCGTGTGCAGGAGTGGCGTGAGGCTGGCGTGGAGCAGCTGCGCCTCAGCACCGTGGACCTGCTGGGCGTCCCCTCTCTGGAGCACCTTCGCCGGGGCGTGGACTTCGCCGTGCGCCACAGAGACCAGGGCCACACGGTGTACGTGCACTGTAAGGCCGGGCGCTGCCGCAGCGCCACCATGGCCGCCGCATACCTCATCCGAGTGAGTCTCCTCCTACTGCGGTCACTGTTTGAAATGACTGACGCCTCTGTGATGGTGAACATTCACTGTCGTCTCAGGTTCTGATGCTGCGTTCATGTGGTCCTCTCCAGCTGGGACAAAATGGTTTCTCCAGTTGAGAAATACTCATGAACATTCACTGAGCATTCGCTCTAGTTTACCGTGAGCTTACGATACATCGTCTCTGAAAATATCCCGATAATATCTTTAATTATACTCGAGACAGAAGTAATTGACATGACAGTTATTGTCATAGCGTGACCCGGCCGCGCACGCCACGATCTACGTGCACGTATCGACACTAGCCCGCAGACCTTTCTGTTTCCACCACACACACACATGCATTTGTTGTGGGCGGAGCCGCACAGAGGAGCTGCTGTACAGATCGTCATTAAAAGTTTTTAGAGCCGCGATGAGAACAAATGTGGACAAATGCTGCCCTCTGGTGGGAGTTATGGAATCATTCAGAGGAGCCAAGCTGTATTAAAACAGAAAATAAACTGCTAAACTACGAACTATGAAGGTAAGCTACATGCAAATGTTATGCTAACACCAGCTAAAGCTGCGCTAACAGCGGCTAAATGCTAATATCGGCTAAATCGGCACAGCTTATGATGTGAAATATTAAACCCGTATGACCTGCGTGTCAATAGTGAGGGCTGTCCACTCTCTTGTTGGCCAATCAGAGGCCAGAGTCTGTTCACGTCACATCAGACACGGGTCAGCGCTTTGGCCACAGCCAGAGGTCGGTCCCAAAACCTATACCTGGTCAGACCGGTTTGGCCTTTGTTATGGAAAAGCTCCACAAAGTGGGTGAAAGAGCCATTCGGCTGACACGCGCCTGCATGTGGAAAAGAGCCTATAGTGGAGGAACAATAAAATCTAATGATATGCATCGAACTAAAGTGACGGTGCAAGTTTCAGTCCGTCCATCTCCTTCCACCTGTCCGTTGTCCGGCAGTCGTTAGAGCTGCACCAGCCTCTATGGCGCCTCCTGCAAGTGGTGGGTCCACGGAAGGACGGCCTCATGATTCGGGCCTGTTGGTCTGTGATCTGACCCGTCACCGAGGACCCGTTTGCCCTGGCAGACCCGACAGAGCTCCAGGATCATTAAGGATCAAACCACTGCGTTAAGGTGGTGTCTATATTTCTTATATTTAAGCTCTGTGGTGCGTGTCATATGTGTATGTGTGCGCATCCAAACAGAGTGCATGTGTGTCATCATCACTAACCACTAAACTGAAGGCTGTAGACGGTCCAGACCTGTTACATCCTCCAAAAACACATGAAGTGGCTTTGTGATGGTTTCTCTGTGGTGAATGATAGATCCTGTGCACCAGACAAATGCATTGGTCAAAATCCACCTCAAAAGCTCAAAACCTAAATCAAACCTTCTGCTCCGAGTGTTTAGCCAAACTGAAACTTGTTACACGACGTTGCTTTTTTAAAACTTTAAAGCACTACAGTTCTGTTTAATTGTTTGTATTATGAGCACAGGTAACATTAGAAAGCACTGCCTATTCTTTTCTGAGATTGTAAATACTGCCTGATATGAACATGTCTGGACTCTAGTGTTGGATGTATCTGTTGTTGAAGCCTGTCCTTGTGCCTCAGGTTTACTGTGTGACTCCCGAGGAGGCCTGTGAGCGGCTGCAGTCCCTCCGTCCTCACGTCATCCTCAGGCCCGCTCAGGTCAGCCTCCTGCAGGACTTCTACACGCACGTGTGCACGCAGGAGGGGTGCGCACGAGAGGAGCGCACGTGAGAGAATAAATCGGTGGAACCTCCTATAAACACAGCCTGATGCTACAGGGTCGTAACCGCTGATGAAGCTAAAACAACCCAGTACAGATGACGACCTCTGAATGTTTTCTACCTTGAGCCACATAAACTTTAAAGATCCTTGAATTCCTAACATTTTTCAACCCAGTTTTCTCTGGACGTGGCTCGTTTACTTTGTAACCTCACATTTGAGCCAGATGTTTGCTTTTCATCATTTTCTCCCCTTGCTTTAAAAAAAGAAAAAGTCATGTCATGTTTTCGTCCTTGTTTGACGCTTTTTTTACGCATTTTCCAAGAAGCTTTTAGATTCGGGTAAAGCCAAACTGGAGAAAATGTGTTCGGTTCAGGTGGGGGTTAAGAGGTTAATGTAAAAATTATGAAAAATCTTCCTGCTAAATTTCAACATGTCATTTGTCACGGCTTTCGTCCTGGCGCCTCATACCATACTGGCTCTATGCAAACGTCACATGACTTCCAAGTGGCTCTTAAAGCAGTACTAAGTAACTCATGCCCTAGAGGCCATAAGCGCCACTGCAGGTGTCGTAGCATGTTGTGTTTTTACTCATTAATTGTCCGTGAGAGTAAATACTACGCTGACAGAAAAGACAAAGGGACAGAGGGATATTGTTCATCCAATTACACAATGGAGATCATTTTTTCACTCAAACTTGGCTGTAAATACTGTTTAAGTGGCGCTAGCCCGCAGTTAGCTTTGCCCGTTAGCTTCATCTTCGTGATTCCTTTAGTGTGTATTGGTGACTCCGACCCGGAGGCAGGAAAGTTGTAATTGTGGTTTTCTGGCCAGAGACACCAGGGGGAGATGAAAGACCCCCAATCATCCCATTAACACTTGTATTACCCCCAGAGGGACCACGGAGAGGATTTATTAAGGTAAACATGTTACTTGGTACTGCTTTAAGTCGGTGCTTGCGTGTCCCGTCTCCGTTATTCCTCTGAGGTCTGAAGTCACTCGCACCGGGTTAAAAACATTACGTTGGATGTAAATTCTTTACACAGGAAACGTCTGTTTGAGGACGTTTTATCTCAGAGCTAACGACGAGTATCAAAACACACCACAATAAACGTCTAAAAAGTATTTATACTAAAGACCAGTGATGCCAGTAACTAATTACTTAGTAACGGATTACTGTAATCTGATTACTTTTCAGTAACTAGTAATCTAACACGTTACTATTTCCAAACAAGTAATCAAATTTAAGTTACTTTTCCAAATCACTGTGAGTTACTATTTTGTCATTTTCCTTTGGAACAAAATGCATTTCTTTTGCATCTCAGCGAGTGACGTTTTCAGCCTAAACATTAACATTGGGGGAGAGCTGGAAATACGTCGCTTTGTTGATGTTACTGTTAAAATGCACTTCCATTAAAGTGACTGTTGGTAAAAGGTTTGTCAGTGTGTTGAGGCGGAGGAGATGTTGGTCGGCTGCAGCTGAATGTAACAAAGCAACTTGTAATCTAACTTAGTTACTTTCAAAATCAAGTAATCAGTAACTTACTTTTCAAAGAGTCAGTAATTGATTACCTTTTCAAGTAATCTGTGGCAACACTACTAAAGACAATTGTTTTTGAGCAGCTCGTTCGAAATCTTTTTTTTAATTAGCGTTAGCTTCAAGACAAAAACACCTTGAAGAGCAGGAAGTTTCCTCCGGTGAATTCTTTGCTCCTGTTTTTAACCTGATGCTGTGACTCCACCAGTAACTCACGGTCTGCCATGGAATCTTGAGACATTTGTTTTTAAGGAAATAACCGAGCCAAAGAGCAAGCGAGCAAGCTGAGGAAGTCACGTGACGCTCACGTGCCTATAGCCTATGGTCACTCAGAAATACACATGGGTTTACTTTATCAGAGCTACAACATGTGTACTCATTAATTCTTAGAGGAACAATGAATGAATGTTTTTTTTTTTTTTTAAATACTGTGTCTTGCATACGTACTGTATGTCCAGCCCTGATGGGTTTATAAGACACCAACTAAAGGACCAGATGCCAGACAGTAGGCACAATATACGATACATAAACTGATTTGAACAAACAAGTCTGCCGCCTCATCCAGGCTTTACAAAGTTGCTGCATGTGGCTCTTGTAGTGGTTTCTTACCCCCGGGCAAGTTGATGAAACGGTGACACTTGTAACAAAAGCTGATTCGCTGAACAGTAATTCTTGGCCAATCAGCACCGTCCTAGTGCGGCAACAACGTGATCGGCCGATGGTTATTCTCAAACACACACGTCCTGCCATCTGCGAAAACCTGCGCGACCAGGACCTCCCACTGCAGAAGATCGCGTTTGGGTCATTAGATCAAAATGGCATTTTCTAAACAAAGTACGATGGTGATAAATACCTGCAAAAGCATAAAACCTTTAAACCTCAATGGCGATTTCAAGTCTGAAAGCCAAAGAACATTCAAACATCACTGTTAAAAGGTTTTATTCAGAACTCGGTCTTTGGTCTGAGGTAAAAATACCTCTGCTAAATATATTAAAAACAAAAAACGATTTAAAAGTGAATTCACTCAGTTCCTCTAAAAGATCAGTGCTTGCTAATTATTACGAACAAGCTGTTTCTGTCAAAGCGCGTCCAGGCCGGCCTTCTCCACCTCCTTCAGCTCCACCTCCTTCGTCTCCTTTAAGGGCTGCAGCTCCTTGGACACGCCCACTTCTGGAGTGATGTCATTCAGGGACACGCCATCTGTAGGCTTCTTGTGGGCGGGGCCTTGACCAGCCCTGTGAAAGACCAGACAGACTCGCTTTACCATCAGGGGTCTGCAACGTTCGCACGCACGCACGCACGCACGCACGCACGCACGCACGCACGCACGCACGCACGCACACACGCGCACACACACACACGCACACACACACGCACACACGCCCTGAAAATCGTTAATTTTCTCTATTAATATAGTGACAAATTAAATTATACGGCTCTTCACAATGCAAGTAGAACGCTCCATTGATTTGAATGTGATTTTCCAATGTTCTACCGGTCATTATTTCTGATAGAGGACCTCTGAAAAAAATAATGACCGCTGGCAATGGCAACGGAGTTCGTGCTTGTAATACAGGTCTTTCATATCAGTAGTGTTAGGGACACCATCTCTGTCCCCGTCCATAAGAGAGAAGTTGGGGAAATCGCTCGTGAAGTTAACGGGAGTCCGACTTTCAAATAACCCAGAGATTCACCACCATTCCTCTCTAACTGCACCTTCAACTAAGGAGCTAGGCTAGCAATGAGGAGCTAGGCTAGCAATAAGGAGCTAGGCTAGCAATAAGTAGCTAGGCTAGCAATAAGTAGCTAGCTGTGCTGCTACTAGCCTCGCCACACTGCCTGGAATCAACAAACGTTGCCAAGCAACGCGCAAACTTTGGGAACTATTTGCCGCGGAAATCATTAAATAAACCTTTCTGCCTTCATAAAAGTGTATGAAGTTTATTTGTGTGTGTACAGTTGGCAAACAGCCGTATAATAAGCGGGATAATGTGTAGAACGCCGGTCATTATCGGGAAAATAAGAACCTTCAGGGCAGGGGCGTGCTGGGACCTAATTTCAGCATGGTCCGCTGCACACACAGTCTGAGCCTGAGACAAACCCACAATCAGCACAAGTTATGTAGATAAAAACATTTGACCACTTTTCTACCTTTCACTGCCTTTTGGTCTCTTAACTCGCGCAGACACTTGTCTCCGCTGGATTGGACTGCACCAACTTGAACTAAAGCGGAGGGGTGTTCCACTTAAACACCCCTCTGAGTTAGTTCAATATCAAATGGCATCTCCCCGCCGCTAGAATTAAAAGTTCGATGCGAACATTTTTCAGATTTTCATTCATCAGTCGTTACTATATTGATAGATTTCCATGACAATTACGCTTGTGTTACTTGATTTATATCTGGAACAGCAGCTCATGCTCCTGCTGCAGCCCAGTTAAAGCCTTTAGGCCTGGAATAGTGAGTTATTATTTTATTATTTTATTCTGATGGCCCGGCCCAGAAGCACCGGAACCGAGCGGCCCACCGGGAAACCTCCCGACTCTCCCTATGGCCAGCACGCCTCTGAGACGGGGCGTACTGGCTTCGCCCTGAAGGTCCTTATTTTCCCGATAATGACCGGCGTTCTACACATTATCCCTTACATACTACACTGACTGACCAAAATAAGAGGAGGCACCACGTGTATGTAACTGTTCTGTTCTCAGGCCGAGGTTTAGCGACACTATGGACGATTCTCTACTACCAGGATCTTTACTTCCTTCTTAGTCTGACGTCCACTCAAAATATATATACACACTTTAAGAGCAAAAGAGGCCAGGACGCTGGTTTTAAATTGGAGTCATACTGTTTGAATGTTTTGAATAATAAAATATAATGTGTAAAATTGAATTCCTTTCAAATCTTTCATATCAGGCTAAATGTATTTATTCTGTGTGTGCGTCTGGCTAAATGTGTCGCCAGGTGAACTGGGCGGTGTTTTTATACCATCCTGTTTTCAATGTAAAATGAGCCATTTATATCTTATTTCTTGATCAAAATAATTTCTAATGACAAAAAGTAATTTGAGGAGAAAGGTGCAGTTTCTTATTGTAGTAGAAGCACATGGGTTCTGTAAAAATTCCAGCCGCGGCCACATGTCCACCGAGACCTGGCAACCCTGGGGCAGGGCGGAGTATATACACAGGTGCTCGTCATATAATTAGAATATCATGAAAAAGTTCATTTATTTCTTTAACTCAACTTAAAATGTGAAACTAATATAGACTTATTTCATGCAAAGTGACATGTCAAGACGTTGTTATATTTTGATTATGGCTTAGTCCATTTTCCAAATATTCTAATTTTAGCAGATGTTGTGTTTTTACAAGCTGAGCCATTATCATCAAAATAACAAATAAAGGCTATACATATGTCACTTTGCATGTAATGAGTCTATATCATTAGTTTCACAGTTTAAGTTGAATTACAGAAGTGAATGCACTTTTCATGATATTCTAATTATATGACGAGCAGCTGAGGCTCGGGCATCTGTTCCGGATACCTCCTGGCCGCCTCCCTCAGGAGGTGTTCCAGGCATGTCCTACTGGGAGGAGGCCTCGTGGAAGACCCAGAACAGCTGGAGGAGGTGTGCGTGGCTCGGGAAGTCTGGGCATCTCTGCTGAGACGCTGCCTCCGCGACTTGGCCCCTGTACTTACTGCCCTGAATTACAGTTCATCAGATCACTGACGTCATCTTGGTGCCACTGGACACTCATCATTTCTGCCATCAAACCATTTTCATTGTCAGTAGTTAAGCAGAAGGGGGACGCAGGGAGGGAAAGGCTCGGGGACAGAGCTGTTGGTGAATCAGGATGTATAATTACAGGGCATTAAAAAGCATTAAATTTGACATGTATAAACCCTGAACTAAGGGAGAATTTGTGTAAGCCGTTTCAATTGTCCCAAGCCCTTTTTGTAAAGGTCTCCACTAGGGCTGAAAGATATATCGTTATCGTATCGATATAGATATGAACATACACTTAATGTGTTTAATCAACATTAAAATCGAAGATATAAACGATATAGATTTCATTAATAAAACTGCACTCTTTTGTATTATGTTTTTATTTTTCTGAAAAATGCTTGGTTTCACCTAACCCATAGTTATAGTTGTATCGATCAAGATATCTGGCATGATATTAAATTTTGTCCCTATCGTTCAGCCCTAGTCTCCACACTGACTCCGATGTCGGCGTGCTGTGAAATGCCGTGTGTTCGCACCATTTGTCCTCCACGTCGTCGATGGTGTCGGGCAGATTGATGTTCAGCGTCTCTGGGAGAAAACATGCGAATCCAGTGGCGATGATCGCGGCCCCTCCATAGACCAGGCTGGGCAGCGACGGCAGAACCTGCAGGAACATCACACAACCTTTCAAAGTCATGTGCACTACATCACGGTCACGCCATTTTGTTTGTTCTATCCCCGTACAAATGAATAGGGACACCTGGCACTCATTAACATACAAGATGATGTTAGTATTGAGCCACAAAAAGCAGAACCTTGAGTTAGCGTTTAGCTCAGTGACACTTAAACGCTGATTAGCATCTAGAGTAAAATCTCCAAAGGTCTGGTACATTAATTATTTCTTACGAGGCTCTGACCAAAATGTGGCCAGTGGTTGACAACAGCTGGATGGTTCATAATTTGCGTTGTTTGAGGCTCATGCTAACAGAATACATTAATCAAAGTTTCGCAAACTTATTGTAGACTTAGTCACTCATTCTGTTGATTTGGACACGGCTCACGACTCGAAGTCGTGAGCCGTGTCCAAACCGCCAACAGAGCGAGTATCATGCGGCACCGTTGAGTAAATCACTGACCTCGTCCAGGATCAACACGGCCGGAGCCGCCATACTCCCCACACGGGCCATGGTGGACACCAGCCCCATCCCGGTCTGTCTGTGAACGCAACAACATTTCAGTTAGACGGGGAGTCACGACCCTAAACCCTCCCTATGAAGACCAGTGCTGCGTCTGAAACCATTAAATTGTAGCCTCTAAGTGCTAACACTAGCAACTAATCCATAACCTTTCATGGGCTCAACTGTTAGATCTCTATGCAGTTAGTGAACTAGAGCTTCAGCAGCATTTGCCCAATTCCACCGTCCTTACCCAGGGGAAGGGAAGTGACATCACCAACAGCTGTTCTTCTTCTTCTTTAAAGTTCAGTGCAGGCCAAACAAAAGCGCATACCGCCACCTACTGTATATTGTCCAACAACAACATAGTGTCCAAATAAAGACATTTAAGGGAAAAAAGAGAAACATCCAAATGATCCTTCACATTTCCCTTTATTTTATCTCAACAGCTGTTTCATAAAGCTACAGTATGCAAATTAGCCATGTGGCTTAAGTTTCTACTAAATGAAGCAAAAGCACAAACTGCTTCATTTAGTCCATTTACTGAGGAGGCTCTTTAAAACCATGTGACTGAGCTGTGGGGACAACAGCATGGATTTTGTCACTTTTATAAAGTTTGGCTTGTGCAGAATCTTATTTTAAATTATTTTATTATTAAATGTGCACCTGTCAAACAGTGGTTGCGCATGAATCACGCGAGGGTGGGGGCGAGGGGGGTGGGCATGCGGCGCAGTGGCTTATGGGATGACACATGGCTCCTAATCGCCAGTGAGTTAGCATCAGAGGTCCCTATGCTAAAGTGGCTATGATAGTTAGCATCAGAGGTCACTATGCTAAAGTGGCTATGATAGTTAGCATTAGAGGTCCCTATGCTAAAGTGGCTATGATAGTTAGCATCAGAGGTCCCTATGCTAAAGTGGCTATGATAGTTAGCATTAGAGGTCCCTATGCTAAAGTGACTATGATAGTTAGCATTAGAGGTCCCTATGCTAAAGTGGCTATGATAGTTAGCATACAGGCCACTTTCCCCAACTCCTTCCTAACCGACAGCCCAATTTGCCGCCCGAGGGCGGAGACAGAAATGGCACTTTCTGTCAAAGCATCTCTGCAGATCAAAGTAGATCTGTGTGATGAGAAAAGAGGCGGCGGCTGCGGAGCGTCAGGGCGACACGTTTCTGATCCAATCACCTCCGTGTTGACTGCACTTCATTTCCCATCATCCCTTTGGCCTTTGTAGTTCAGGCGGGAGTACCTGACGACTATTGGGGGAGTACCTGATGACGGTGGGGTAGAGCTCTCCGGTGTACAGGTAGACGGTGGTGAAGGAAGCCGAGATGAAGCCTTTTCCGAGACAGGCCAGAGCCGTCCTCAGCGTCTGCATCTCTGAAACACAGGCGGGTACTCTCTTACATTCACTCAACCATGTATTTCACTTCCAACTGTACGTCTTTGATCACACAGTACTTTTGACTTCTACTCTAGTTATAATTTTGAGGAAAATGTCTTTTTTATTGTTTTTAATCCAAATGTATTCTGTGAAATCAATAGAATTATCACACTTTAAGTTAAAAACACAAAGTTTGTAACGTGTCCAGGTCACACTTTACTTCATAATTGAGCTAGAAATAAACAGGTCACTGTAAGCTTCAAGTTTTACTGCTTCTGTTCTTGATACAAAAAGCAAAGAGGAGCGCCACATCGAAGACGAAAGCAGCAGTAACCATGGACTGTACATCAGTGGATCAATTATAGCCTCCTCCTTCCTGAAGCCCTAAGGAAGTTCCTCGCTCTAATGGACTTTAAAAAAAAGGGACTATACAGAGTTTAAAAATGTTAATACTAAGTATTTTCCTCCCCTTCATGTTCCAGCCATGTCCTAATGTGTAGAATGAGCCCAGACCTGTTCACCACAACTGCCTCTAGAATCCTGCACTGTCCTGCAGGGCGGCACGGTAGCACAGCGGTTAGTGCTTGTGCTTCACAGCAAGAAGGTCCGGGTTCGATTCCCACCAAGCCTTTCTGTGTGGAGTTTGCATGTTCTCCCCGTGTCTACGTAGGTTTCCTCTGGGTACTCTGGTTTCCCCTACCACTAAAAACATGTACAATAGGCCAGGATGAATGTGAGTGTGTTTGAGAGTGCGCATGGGGGACGACGGATGGAAATTAGCCCAAGGCTACAATCCGGTGTGGCTTGTTCATTAACTTGCACTGTCCCGACCAAATAAACAAACAAACAAACTCACAAAGGTGTTACTTTGGGTCCGAATTGCCGTCATGCACGAGCTTAATATAGAAACTGCAGTTACACGTAAGTGGCAGTAGTGAGCATAAAATGACCAACTTGCATCTAGTCTCTTTAAGTCATTATTCAACACAGGCTTGTCATTCTGACCTCCACATTTGTTATATCACGTGCAACTTCGCCCCATGTTTTTTTCCCTTTGACTATTGTTATTTCACCCTATTTTAAATAAAGCCCAGCTGAATTGTTAGCATGAATGAGCGTCAGTTAGCCCCATTGAATTATATAGCCCACGCTAAACGCTATAGATACAGACGGCATTGCGTCATAGAAGGGGGCGTGGCCTCGCCAAGGGGAAAACAATGTTTTGGGAAACACAATTTTCCACTCTTTTTAGCCATTTTCTGGCAAAATAAAAACTTATCACAAATAAAGTTAAGTCTAAATCAGGTCCATATGGATGTTTATTCACAGCAGATTGTTCAGTAGAAGCAAAAAAAAAAAAAACCTGCAGTCATAGCTAGCGCTATATTAGCACGACGCTAACATGAAGCTTCATGTTAGCATTCTCCGTTATTTATGCATCTATGGACTGTTGAACCACTTTGCTCCTCTCCATGTCTTTGTTTCTTTAGTAGAAAACTATATTCATAATTCAGCATTTGTTAAAGTAGTTTTTGAATAATTAGAGAAAGTTTAGATTTTTCTCCAAATTGTTTTCCCCCTTAACTGTTTTCAAACATGACCATATATGGGCGATTCCAAGGCAAGGCAACTTTATTTATACCGCGCATTTCGTACACAAGGCAACTCAATGCGCCTTACAAAAGATGATATGCAAAATTACAAGGCAAAGCACATGTATAGAAACATCAAGACATGGGAAATACACGACTGGCCATAGACCAGGGGGCGGGGCTGAGGAAACATGTTGAGGCAGAGCGACGGGGGCGTGGTTAGGGAGGGGGTACGAGTGTGCAGTTACTTACAGTCTGAAAGTCAGTGTTATGTAAAATATGACCCAGAGAGCTCAGTCCTCATCAGGTTTAGCTCTGTGGCTTGGCCTTGAAGGGAAGTGTTGACGGCGTAGGAGAGATAAGAGGTCCAGCTGCTTCAAACTCCTCTCTCAGGAGGAAGAGAATTATTCCAGCAATAGTTCATGCATTTATAATGAATTAGCTTTTTCTTGGTCTCAGCATTAGTTCAGTTCTCCAGAGCAGGTAGTTCCCGTCACAGTTCATCCCTTTTCCTCCCAAAATATAGTCCATCTATTGTCCGTCTCCACAGCGAGCTGCCAGGTCGTACAGTTTATCGCTGTGCGTTACTTTCCGGTGTAATTCCATCACTCGGTCACTCCCTGCTCCAAAGTGCTCGTTAATTTCAATAAACAGCAGCGTGGTGCGATTGCAAGCTGCTGTCATTCCAAATTCCGAATAAGCCAGGGCAGTCCATCCAATAAGCAGGTGCCCTCCAGATGTCGTCTGTATCTATGGGAGAAGCCTCAGTCCATCGATATACAGTCTACAAGTCTAACAGGCTTTAACTTGGCGGTTCAGTTGTGTGTTGTAAATAAATACTCAAAGGTAATTTCCAAATGTAGTGATGCACATGTAGTACTCGTGTTACATGCGCGTCTTGTGACATAACCGCGGTATCAAACAGTTCCTGATCTGAGCTGTAACAATCCCTCTAAAATCGTCCCAGTCCTCTTCTGCCTGAAAGCAACTCTGATGGCCATTACGTTACTCCAGTTGCTTTGAATAACTGAACAGAATAAAGACCTGGCACCGTCGATTTGCCACTGATTGGACGAAGAGCTTCGGTGACCGCGCACTCACCTGTGGGCACCAGGATGTTGGCGAAAACCACTGATCCGGCCACGAACAGACACATGGCCTGAGTGATCCTCCTGCCCAGCACACTGAGCATGCCCAGAGCCAGCAGCTTCGACGGGAAGTCCACCGCGCCGAAGATGATCTGGATCAGGTAGATGCTCACCTGCGGAGGAGAAGGCGGGGTTAAAGCGACATGGCGAGCCTGCATATTTAAACTAACTTCTATCCTATTGTTTGTCATCGTTTTTTCCTCACCCCAAACTTCTGCATGTCCATGACGATGCCGTAGTAGGCGAAGGAGGTGGCGAACCTGCCGGGTGGACACATGGAAAGTGTGGTCAGTAGTGTATCCTCACAATCCCGCCCTAAACCCCCCCTTGTACGGCGCTCACCAGACCACCACGAGGCACACGGAGATCCGCCGCATGGCTCTGGTCCGCACCAGGTCCACAGCCGTGTACGTGGACTTCTGCGACTCCATCTCCTTCTTCATGTGGGAATGCAGCACCTGGTTTGATACATTTTTCATTTAATATTATGTGTTTTATGTCCGCGAGTTCACACACATTAACGGCTATCGTTCTTTTAACCCCTTGAGATTAATTGTTCAAGGTCCAGGGCAGAGCCTCGACTGGAGAGTGTTATTCTCTGTGAGCAGTACCTCGACAGTGAGCTTCTCCATCGCCTCGTGTTTGCCGTTGATCCTCGCCACGCGTTGCAGAGCCTTCAGAGCGTCTTTCGAGCGATTTTTGAGCAGCAGCCACCGCGCCGACTCGCAGTACCACCTGAGCCCAACAACAGTATTATAGAGCATGTGTCCGGATTGGTCTACAGTGTCATGTGATGTGTTGGCACAAAGAAGCGGCACATAATTCCAGTGGATTTAAAGCAGTACTAAGTAACTTGTTTACCTTAATAAATCCTTTCCGTAGTCCCTCTGGGGGTAATACAAGTGTTAATGGGATGATCTCCCCCTGGTGTCTCTGACCAGAAAACCACATTTGCAATTTTCCCTGCACTGGGTCGGAGTCAAATACACACTAATGGAATCACCAAGAAGAAGCTAACAGGCTAACGGGCAAAGCTAACTGCGGGCTAGCGCCACTTAAACAGTATTTACAGCCAAGTTTGAGTGAAAAACAAAAAAAAACGCTGAATGCTATGACACCTGTAGTGGCGCTTATGGCCTCTAGGGGAAAGAGTTACTTGGTACTGCTTCAATAAGAAGAGCTGGACAGACCCGAGACGGCGCAGAAAAGGAGCTAGGGCCTCAACACAGGAAGTGCCACTAAACTCTGGTGGAAATGTAACTGGGAAAAGTGCTTTACTTTTTGCAGACACAGCGCCAAAAATGTATAAGTGAAATTTTCTTGAAATAGATTTTGTCCCTGACTTGAGTCTAATTTTAAAATCTACATTAAAAAAAAAAACTCTTAAATTTACTGTTATTTTATCTTAAGTTCATACATTTTAGCGGCTGTGGCTCTAACGCTGCATGAGCTACTTTATACTTTCATATATTTAGGACAAAGCTCAGTTTTTCTGCGTGACGTTTCATTCAATAAAACTATCCATTTCACACTTGTGTGGAGATCGTAGAGTTCAGAAACCTTCGGGAGGCAGCAGTGGCTTGTGGGATTGTTCTCAGCTCCTTATGGGCTAAAGGAAACATCACAGGGCCTAAATCCCTCCTAACTGCACTGACATGGCTGACGATGACGCACTTCCAGGTCAACGATGAGGAGGTTCTTCGGCTTATTTACACTTTAGATGCAGCCTTTGATTTCCTTCAACTAGTCAGGACTCGGGAAGAATCACCGCAACTGAGAATTACAGCAAAATCGGGGGAAAAAAGAAATCCTGTAGAGCGTGCTCAGCTTTAGCAAGAGATGGGGGTGAGGAAAGCATTTCCTGGATACGCATCACCTCAGGAGGAGCTTTCTCTGAGCCGCCGACACACTGCTAACAGCAGCCATGTTGTAACTTGGTAAAAGCGCCACAGAGCGGGCATGCGGAGAGTGGGGAAGACAAACCCACCAGCTGTAGGCGAAGGCAATGAACTGAGGCAGGCACACCACCACCTGCAGCTTCCTCCAGTCCCTCAGCCAGTAGGCGAGGCCCGCCAGGATCAGCTGACCGAAGGTGAAGAAGAACGATGACAGCGTCCCGACCAGTGTGCGCTGGGGAGTGGGGATCCACTCCACCTCTGCAGGACACAGAGCAGTCACACACGGTTTCTACAGCCTGATCAAAACTTTCAGATTTTGATTTAAAAGCTACAGTAAACTTTTGGCTCCATAGATCTACATTGTAAACATTTGTGAAAGAAAAACAGCATGTGCCAGAGCATGCGTGTCTAAATATAGTGCATTTTCCTCCAAACCAGGAAGTCAGAGGCTAGATTAGTGCAGTGTTAGCATTAGCGATCCACCATGTTCGCGTCTCAACTCTGTCTCACTATGAACTCTGGCTGAACATTCAGGATGTGGAGGAGTTTCTGTGAGAGCTAGAAACGAGCTGAGAGATTTGAGAGGCTGTATTCAGGTAGTGCAGCTTTAAATGATTCAGACGGAGCTTGTTTGAAAGACAAAAATCTGATTTAGAAACAAAAATTGGTGAGTCTCTTATGGTTCTGAAATTATAAGCAAAAGTCTCCAACATAAAATACGATCGTTTTTTAGGCTTTCCCTGCTGATTGAACCGTATCCATGGTTACGTATACATTCCATTATGAAAATCAACCAGAATAAAATTGATCGTGAAGCATCGGGATGGAAAGTAAAGGCGCTAAGCTAACCACCTCTGCAGCCGCTGAAAGGTCAAATACACACCAATATCAACGTCTTTTACATAAAAGGCATAGTGCACCTTTAAGTGATTTGGCTTCGTGAATCTGACCTTCCAATCCCCAGAAACTTTTAAAAGTCATACTTTTGTTTGAAAACATTGGGCCACAGTCATGAATGTTTCGTTTACTTACTGAGCGAGACTCCGTTGATGATGATGCCCGACACCGCCATGCCGCTGAGGAATCTGAAGATGCAGTAGGCGGAGTAATTCGGAGACAGGGCGGAGCTGCAGCCCAGGATGGCCAACTGCAGGTAGGACCATATTAGGATGGACCGCCGCCCAAACCTACACCACATAACGTTTACACATCAGCAGGTCAAATACTGTCGAAACTTGGGCACTCGGCCTGGGTAAAGCAATCTGAGCACGATGACGAGCGCGGGCAGGCCCTCGCTCCCCGACCAGGACGAGCGTGGGCAGGCCCTCGCTCCGACTCCATGGCTGCATCCTAAACCATTAAATTGTAGCCTCTAAGTACTAACACTAGCAACTAATCCTTAACCTTTCATGGGGTCAACTGTTAGATCTCTATTCAGTTAGTGAACTTCTGCTTCAGCAGCATTTGCCCAATTCGACCGTCCTTACCCAGGGCGGAAAAAAAAAACATCCAAATGATCCTTCACATTTCCCTTTATTTTATCTCAACAGCTGTTTCATAAAGCTACAGTATGCAAATTCTACTAAATGAAGCAAAAGCACAAACTGCTTCATTTAGGCCATTTACTGAGGAGGCTCTTTAAAACCCTGTGACTGAGCTGTGGTGAATCTAACATGTATTTAGTCACTTTTATAAAGTTTGGCTTGTGCAGAATCTTTTTTTTTTAATTTTTTATTATTAAATGTGCACCTGTCAATCAACAGTGGTTGTGCATGAATCACTCGAGGGTGGGGGCGAGGGGGGCGGGGAGATTGGCGCAGTGGTTTATGGGATGGCACATAGCTCCTAATCGCCAGTAAGTTAGCATCAGAGGTCCTATGCTAAAGTGGCTATGATAGTTAGCATCAGAGGTCCCTATGCTAAAGTGGCTATGATAGTTAGCATCAGAGGTCCCTATGCTAAAGTGGCTATGATAGTTAGCATCACAGGTCCCTATGCTAAAGTGGCTATGATAGTTAGCATCAGAGGTCCCTATGCTAAAGTGGCTATGATAGTTAGCATCAGAGGTCCCTATGCTAAAGTGGCTATGATAGTTATCATCAGAGGTCCCTATGCTAAAGTGGCTATGATAGTTAGCATACAAGCCACTTTCCCTAACTCGTTGCTAACTGAAAGCCCAATTCGGACGCTTCTTATCATGGCGGATGCTGACGCACATCCGGTTTGGCGTAAGACCTCTTACCAATTTACTGGTTTCGGATGGAGCACATGTCACACTCACTTGTCGGAGAGTCCTCCATAGATGATGGCTCCTGTGAGGACGCCGCCCATGTAGATCGTCTGAATCATCTGCTTCAGCGGCTTCCAGGAGCACACCAGGCCGAACTGCAAGGCACAATGTACAGAACATTTAAAAAGGGGACAAATCGGCTTCATAGCTTTGAACCTGAAGTAGTTTCAGTTACGTCTGTAATTGTGTTTACTGAGTATTTGGTTCTACTTGATGCCGTCACTTGTTAAAGACGGTGTCCTGACCTCAGAGACGGTGGTGGCAATGAACTCCGAGCGCTCAAACGTCCACCCGTCCACACAGCCCTCCGTCGGCGCCTCTGTGGAGTTCAGCGACGCGTTGGCCGTGAGCAGGTGCCACTGAGGATCCACATACCTGTGAATGAGAAGCACATACAGACACAGGCTCTGACCCAGGAGAGGAGGAGGAGGGCGGGGTACCTCAGACATCGCTCCAGCCTAGTTCCTGAAGCGTCCAGAGGGATGAAAGCCTTCAGCCACTGCTCCGAGTCCTGCAGAGGGAGCGGCAGGAGGTTACATCTTCAGAATCATTTAAATCCGTGGTATGGGAGGCAGATTTTCAGCTTGAATGGAAGACATGCCCCGGATCTCCTCGTGCGGACTGACCTGGGTGGAGTTGTGCAGGCTGTAGTTCCCGGGTAAGGTGCAGTAGTGGTTGGGGATCCCGGACACAAAGTTGTTGAGCAGATTCTGACTGGCCATGAACAGCCCTGGCAAACTGATGAGCGTCACATGGATCCACTGGTATCGGCCGAAGCCACCCACCTGCAGACACAACAATGAAGGCCATACAAGAGGACGAGCCTGCTGAAGGGTGCACTCACAAACAAACTGGGCCACACTCCGATGACGTCATCATGGGGAGTTGTTTGTTTACATGTGAGGCTGAAGCGCAGCAGGTTTAACGTCGAGGGGAGGAAATAAATAAGCCCCGCAGCATGAAACAATGAAAGTCTAGTACGGGCCCTGTTTGTGAGATGCGCTTTCTCGCATTTAAATGGAAGTTTCACCAAAAGGCAATGAGGACAAAAGAAAAAACTTAACAGCTGCGCGTCCCCTGTCCTCCGCTCAGCTGGGACGGTGGGCGGGGCAGACGAGCACCTGTCGTCAAATGAGACACAGTGGAGGGAGAAATTTACCCCCAAAAAAAAGGAATTAAATCAACTTCTCCGCAGCCAAAGTGACAGAGTTGTAGTTGCTTGGAAATGTGCTGCAGATTCTTGGGACTGCAAAAGTTAACTCCAGTAAAGAACATTTCTTTCAATGTTTAATCCAATCCAATCCACTTTATTTCTATAGCACATTTAAACAACAGTACAGTTCCAAAGTGCTGCACAAAACAGAAAAGTACACACAAAACTCCATGTCGCTCAACCAGTCAATAAAAATAGAAGTTTGAAGTTTAACGACGGTCAACGTAGGAACACACAACTCAAGTGTCTAAATGAGTTGTTTTGATCGTGTTTTCAGCTTTATGGGCTTATTCAATGTTTAAATCAATGAGTGTCTTCTGATTTACGCCTGAAAAAAAAAAAACATCTGTCAAATGTGAAAAATTAAAAGTGATGTGTTGCCCGACTGAACCGAGCGCATTTTCTCCAGTTTGACTTTACTCAAATTTAAAAGGTTCAAAAAGACAACAAAAAGTGACAAAAACTCATCTCTTTGATAAGTTTTGTAGGGCTTAGCTTTCAAATCAGGCGTTACACTGGCCTGTAGTCTGTAAGCCGCAGTCAAGACACTTTGAGTAAAGTCGACCTGGAGTATATGTGGTTGTAGCGGCCAGCTACCACTGGCTACTACGGCTGGCAAAGTTAAAAGATGTTAAGCAGGCGTGGAAAGAGCCCAATACTCTTGCGTTAAATGAAGAATCCTTTTATTTCCTTATTTCAACAGTTTAACAACCACGGTCATAAACTGTATGCCTTCACTCTGCCACACTGAGGCCACTCCCCTTGAGCCCTTAAATAGGCTCACCGGGTCACACAAACAGGAAGTGTAGCGCCACATAGTGGCTGGTGGAACAGATACATAAAAGGCCTCTGAAATGGCTCTCACAGTGGTTAAGAGTAAAGCAGTCACAAAGGGCTGATACACGGCCACCAGGTGGAGCTGTTCCCTAATACTGAGCCCTGATGGAGATACAGGTGAAACTCGGGAAAATTAGAATATCGTGAAAAAGATCATTTATTTCTGTAATACAACTTAAAATGTGAAACTAATATGATTTAGACCAGGGGTCCTCAAACATTTTTCTCTGGGGGCCACATTATCGTTCCTGACTGATGGGGGGCGGGGCCAGGTTGGCTATAACATAAAATTGTATGACCCAGACCAAAATGCATCAGGCCTCATTAGGCTCTTTTCCACATGCAGGCGCGTGTCAGCCGAATGGCTCTTTCACCCGCGTTGTCGAGCTTTTCCATAACAAAGGCCAGTGTCAAACCGGTCTGACCAGGTATAGGTTTTGGGACCGACCTCTGGCTGTGGCCAAAGCGCTGACCCGTGTCTGCTGTGACGTGAACAGACTCTGGCCTCTGATTGGCCACGAGAGAGTGGACAGCCCTCACTATTGACACACAGGTCATACAGATTTAATATTTCACAACATCATACCGCTGTACTAAAAGGGGATTTTGCCGATAATAGCATTTAGCCGCTCTTAGCGCAGCTTTAGCTGGTGTTAGCATAACATTTGCATGTAGCTTACCTTCATAGTTCGTAGTTAGCAGTTTATTTTCTGTTTTAATACAGCTTGGCTCCTCTGAATGATTCCATAACTCCCACTAGATGACAGCATTTGTCCACATTTGTTCTCATCACGGCTCTAAACACTTTTAATGACGATCTGTACAGCGTGCGAGTCTGTGGTGGAAACAGAAAGGTCTGCGGGCTAGTGTCTATACGTGCACGTAGATCGTGGCGTGCGCGGCCGGTTCGCGCTATGTGGAACAACGCCTATTGTGAAGTAGAGATTACTAACCAGGCACAGTCATCCCCACTACTATATCCACAAGATCAACACTTGATTCCAGGCACATATTTGTTTAGCTGTAGTGGTTTGCAAAAATAGTGATCAGGTCTTCACACTTTGTTTTAATTTGAAATACCACAGGTATTCCATTTATTTTCAAATAAATCATTGTATCATGTGACCAAAGTAATAACTGCTTACACTTGTATTGTGCTTTACAAGCCTGTGTCAAGTTTCTCAAAGTTCACTGTAGTCATTATTCATTCACTCCACACTCTGTGGTTAAGCTTCATTTACCACGTGGCTAAAATGTGTTGTTTATATCCTGATCTCTTATGTCAGTGGCCCTGCTGGACACGTGTGGAATTCTATTTATTTAAGTTGCCCCAGTGGCTGGAATGAGTATACTGGTTATTTAGTTAACAAAAACCTATAACCATTTTGGTGTTTTTACAAGCTGAGCCATAATCAAAATTATAACATAAAGGCTTAATATATCTCACTTTGCATGATGATTTTGGCTCACAGCTTACAGTAAAAATCCCAAATTCAAAATCTCTTTAGATTAGAATATTGTGTATAGGGACTATATTGTAGCTCAAAGTGTCTCCTTTCATCAGATAATGAACCCAAAACACCTGCAATGGGTCCCTGAGACTTTAAATGGTCTCAGTGGTTCAGTAGAATTCACCATCATGGGTTCAGACTGCTGACCTGACAGTTGTGCAGAAAACCATCACTGACAAAAGAAGTTGGATGTTAAAGTTCTCAAAGTGCTGTATCAAAGCTCATTCATAGAAAGTGGAAGGAAAAGTGTGGAAGAAAAAGGTGCACAAGCCGCAGGGATGAGCGCAGTCTGGAGAGGACTGTCAGGAAAAGGCCATTCAAAAGTGCGGGGGACGTTCACAAAAAGTGGACTGAGGCTGGAGTCAGAGGGTACATCCGAAACAAGCAGATTGGTAAGAGATCCAACGCCAAACCGGATGTGCGTCCGCCATGATAAGAAGTGTCCGAATTTGGCTGTCAGTTAGGAAGGAGTTAGGGAAATGAGCCTCAATGCTAACTATCATAGCCACTTTAGCATAGGGACCTCTGATGCTAACTATCATAGCCACTTTAGCATAGGGACCTCTGATGCGAACTATCATAGCCACTTTAGCATAGGGATCTCTGATGCTAACTCACCGGCAATTAGAAGCTATGTGCCATCCCATAAGCCACTGCGCCACATGCCCCCACCCCCCTTGCCCCCACCCTCGAGTGATTCATGCGCAACCACTGTTGATTGACAGGTGCACATTTAATAATAATAATAAGATTCTGCACAGGCCAAACTTTATAAAAGTGACAAAATACATGTTGTCGTCCCCACAGCTCAGTCATATGGTTTTAAAGAGCCTCCTCAGTAAATGGCCTAAATGAAGCAGTTTGTGCTTTTGCTTTCCTTCAGTAGAAACTTAAGCCACATGGCTAATTTGCATACTGTAGCTTTATGAAACAGCTGCTGAGATAAAATAAAGGGAAATGTGAAGGATCATTTGTATTTTTCTTCTTTTTTTCCCCCTCCTTAAATGTCTTTATTTGGACACTATGTTGTTGCATATGCAATACAGTAGGTGGCGCCATACACTTTTGTTTGGCCTGCAGTCTGCCAATAACCTTGAAGAAGAAGAACAGCTGTTGTGTCCCTTCGCCTGGGTAAGGACGGTGGAATTGGGCAAATGCTGCTGAAGCTCTAGTTCACCAACTGCATAGAGATCTAACAGTTGAGCCTATGAAAGGTTAAGGATTAGGAGCTAGTGTTAGGACTTAGAGGCTACAATTTAATGGTTTCAGACACAGTCAGTGCATCAAGAGCCTCCACACACAGACGGATCCTGGACATGGGCTTCAGATGTCAGATTCCTCTGGTTAAAGCATCCTGGTCTTCCATAACACCTCAGCAGAGCCACAGGCTGAGAGCATCCATGCCACGCAACCACATTAAAGCAGTCATTCATGTATAAGGCCCAAACCAAGTACATGTCTAAAATCTTTTTATTTTTTTTATTGATTTCATGTAATCTTCAGAGATTTTGAATTTGGGTTTTTAAAGCTGTAAGCCAAAAAATCATCCAAATTAAAAAACAAAGGCTTGACATTTGTCACTTTGCATGTCATGAGTCTATATCATGTGTTTGTTTCACATTTTAAGTTGAATTACAGAAATAACTTTTTATTTCTCTAATAAAAAGTTCACGATATTCTGAGTTTCACCTGTAAACTGGCCCTTATCGTTTCCATTCAAAGTGAAAGACTCGAAGCGCTTCGGGCGACCCGCCTGAGAAAAGTGCGACACAAATCTTTTGGTCAGTTTACTCCAGTGCCAGGTGGAAGTCGGAGTTTCCAGCTCCTAAAACCCGGAGCCACAGGAGAATACGGCCCATTAGTATTACCCTCACGGTCTGCTCCGTCCCCCCTCGCCCCGCGGCCGTCCCTTCCTTTCACCTCGTTCAGCAGCTCTGAAAAGCCCATCTTCAGCTCGTCGGTAACTTCAGCGCTGGTTTATGCCGGGACCATAGCAGAGCCGAGTCCAGTGATGTCCAGCGAGTCGAGGACCTGCAAACAAACAACGAAAAACACTCACTCTCTGGACCCTCACAAAACCTGTCAAGCTCGTAGATCTGCCGTTCGGAAAGCCGTCCAAACCTCCTTCCGTTTGCCGTGTTTTCAGACCTGAGCCTCTCAGACGTATTACGGGATTAGACTCTGCCCCTGAAACACCGCCGCTGCTGGAATGCTACACACGACTTTCAAAAGCCGGGAAAAGTTCATTGATCCGAGCGGGAAATCAGTAGAGTAACTAAATCTTAGTAACCTAGTTGGCAGGAATTAGAGTGATTGTAAATAATAGAATGTAAGGTTTTATTGGTGAAAACACCCTCCATGAACCTGAGGACCGTTTAACGATACAGGTCTGGTATCGAAAAAATTAAAGTATCAAAAGCAGGAAGTGAAAAGAAATTAGAAACCTCTTAATATTCAAGATTTGATGCTGTCAAGAAATGCAATGGAAGGAAAAGGGATACGACTTAACATTGTTCCGTTTTCTGGTTCTAGACGACACATTTCTCAGTATCGGTATCGTAAACCAAGTATTGGTAAAAGGTTTAATGGTAACCGGCCCTAGTCTTTGGGCGATTCTTAAACCGGGAGCAAAAATCCCCCATGAAAGCATCGGGATCCTTAGTCTGAGCCAGTTCAGGGCGTTTCTCTTGCTGATTTTGTCCATAATGGAAATGCCACATTCCTTTGAACATCTCAGATTTTGTAGGACGCGTTATAGGTTTTCACTGCTGAGTCGACAGTATCCATATGCATTCCATTCCAAAACGCCCCTAAAAAAACCCTGATAAAACCTGAAAATAATCTCACCGAGATAAAGGCACTAACCATCCATACAGCCAGGGTCACATAGGCACCAATATAAACTGTTTACATAAGATAAGATAGCCTTTATTGATCTCACAATGGAGAAATGTACTTGTATAGTGCACTGTGCTTGGGTCACACAAATCAACAACACTCTGGATGACTAGGAAATGAGACCCTATGTCAAAAATCCTGAAATATCCTTTAAGATCGAACGGAGGAACCCTGCCTACTGGACAGTCTGTGATCTTGGCCCGTCTGCTCTGGGACTCCCATCAGCCCTGGGTCTCTTAGCCTGTCCGTCAATGGATCTCCCGAGGTTTCTCTTTCTCCACTGGGTTTTGAGTTTTCCTTGCCGTGCTGGAGAGTCTAAGGACGGGACACCCGCGCCGCTCGTCACCACCCACTGCTGATGCTTATTTGGACTTTATGTTTGCCTGGATACTTGAGTCACCTGAACTTTACATTGTCTTATTTACTGCTCTGTTTTATTACAGCCCTATGAGGCAACTCCTGTTGTGATATTGGGCTACACAAAACCATTGAGTGATTGATTGGGGGAGGGTCCTCTGACTGATTTGTTCATGTGACGAAGCAAAGGTTTGTTCAGCTGATTCAGGCGAGACGCTGCAGGTGGAAAGGGGAACTTTAATGTGAGAGATTAGTCTGGTTCACTATGATGGATCAAAACTATACATTTTTGAAAACTTTATTAAATAAGCGATAAGAACAATGTTTCCATTTGCTCTGATATGTAAAAAAAAAAAAAAAGGTACGATAATTACTTTTATATGGGAAGTAAAACACGTAATTTGGCAGAAAAATCCATTTGGTCCAATCAAAAAAAGTCAATGAAACCCTTATCATATGTTGATGGTGTTACCGTAGCGATAGCCTGGCCTTAGCCATCCGTAAACTCCGGTCAGTTATCTTTTCCCTACATGTACGTCTGGGTCTGATCTCAGTGGCCGCGTTACGTCGGTTGAATTTCAACCGACCATTCAGCGCGCGGGGAGGCGGGCTTGTCGAGCATTTGCTGGTTGTAGTTCGGTAATGGCGGCGGATACGAAAGTAATGGAGGCTCTTCAATCCATTCTGGCTCGGCTCCCAAATATCCAGAAATTATAACTGAAGCCTTAGAATGTTCAAGGAATGCTCCAAGAGTTATGATAGAGCCGTGATAGAGCCGTGATAGAGCCGTGATAGAGCCGTGATAGAGCCGTGATAGAGCCGTGATAGCTGATTCACTCAACACGACCAAACGCTAGAATCAGATCCAATCGTTTCAAAGGAGTTCACCCCTCCCACCGGATAACAGAGCTCAGTTGTGAAGATCCAGACCCTCTGTACGAAACGAAATGAGTACGAGGGTCTGGTAAAACCAGACTACTGTAGCGATGACCAGAACTCCCCATTTACTCTAATGGAACAATGGTATAATTGCAACAATTTTACCAAAATGACAAGAGCAAATGGAAACATTGTTTTTCTCATTGTTTAGACCAGGGGTTCCCAACTTTTTTGGCCGGGATCCCAAAATTGACACGTAAACATCTCGGGACCCCCATTGTATAAAGTTATTGCCTCTTACACTACTTTAGGAAAGAAAAACATTTTATAATCAAGTTAATATGTATCTAAACAGTTTATTTTAATCAACTGAATGAATTTACAGTAAAACATGTACTAAGAACAGTAGCATTTTTCATTTTGTTTCATCTTGAAATCATCTGGGGACCCCCACCCAAGGCCTCGCGACCCCCGAGGGGTCCCGACACTTTGGGAACCACTGGTTTAGACCACAAGGTTTCCAAAATATATAGATTTCATACTTTCACCAAATCCCACAACAGTGGAAATGTAAACAGTGAACTGGACGAGATGTTCAATGTTAAACGTTTGCTGTCGATTATGGACATAAATATGAGAAACATTTTCTGTCATTTCATGTTTTTAAACCAAAGAAAAGCTTGTTAAATTGGTAGCATTTTCAACGCTAAACAATGGATAAAGCCAGGTTTAAGTGTGTGGTTTTAGGTTGATATATTAGTTAGTTTAGAAATGAGTTTGGATTTTTTGGATCATTCAAATCTCAAATCCGGCAGGAATTAGATTTTTTTTTTTTATTAAAATCCCTCTGATAAAACCTTCCCAAGTCTGGACCTTTGATGTCAAGACAATGTCACCACTGAGGGAATTACACCTTCTGAGAAAATGACAAATTCCCAAAGAAATCTCTGCAGAAACATTGAATCAGTGCAAAATGTAAACATTATTTAAAGACTAAGCATTTTTTCTGAACGACCAAATTGTCCCAAACCTGAGATTGGAATAAAAAGTGGTTCTTCAGTAAAACAGAAGTAAAATCCTAAACCGGAGTCAAACTCACCAGACTGTGGCCGGTGCAGCTGAGTGGAGTCTGGGACAGTGACTTTTTGGACGCGCCGCTGTTGTGTTTGGCCCCAGTTAAGCGTTGTCCTTTGGGAGGGGGTCCAGAGGGGGGGGGGCTGGAGGTCAGAGATCAGTGTGCGAGTGTTGATCAGCGGTTAAACATCCTCAGAAAACACTTTTAGACACAGGTCTGTCAGTGATTGACCGGAACTCAAGGCCAGACCCACTCCATGTTCACCGAAAGATTCACAAGGCAGTAAAAATCACTCTGTCCATCCACACAAGAGTAAAACACGGCATGAAAATCTTTAAAAACATTTTAAAAACTGGAGCTAAGGCGCCGACAGACTCATGGCTCACTCTTAAGCAGGACAAGGATTCGCACCTGTGTCTTCAGGTAATGCTGTTCATGTGACGCCTCTGCCAGTGACGACCAATCAGCAAAAGTCTCCGCCTTTTTCACCATAAAAGGAGAAAAACAACAGGAGACACAAAGGCAAAAGAAAAAGAACTTGGTGTTTGTTTGTTTTAGTCGCCAGAATAACACATGAATACATATAATACATTATGTACAAACATTATCTTACCCAGAGTTATTATCAGAGTTTATCAAACACAGTCGAACACAAAAGATAATGATGTAGCTCCTATTGACCTAAACATATGAATAATGTTACATTATTGGGTGCAGTTTTTAGATACCAGTACTTTAACGATACTCGATTTTTGATACCGATACCTGAACGATACTTGTTTCAATACCTATACTAAAATATTTGTTGTCTAGAACCAGAAAACAGAACAATAATGTGAATTTATTCATTTTCCTTCCATTTCATTTCTTTTACACTTCCTTACACTTCTTTCCTTCACTTCCTTTAAAGGTCCTATATCATGCAAAATCGACTTTTTGGAGTTTTTAACCATGTTGTTTTGCTATTTTCTTCTCAAAAACACCCCCAGAGCGGTTTTTGGCTTCATTCACGCAGTTCTCAGTAATCCTCCTGAATCCTGCTCTCTGAGCAGCTGCTCCGCCCTCTCCTGGTAAACCACTGAGCTGTGACTCTGATGTATTTTACAACATAGTGTCGAACAGGAAGGGCCAGACCTCTGTAATGTAATGCCTTACGGTCTGATTTTAGTTTATAAAACAGCTTTTTCATTATTTCTGTTGTAAGAAAAAAAAAGAGTCAGTCTTCGACGCGTCTGTGCTGTCCTGGGAGAGTAAACAAACGCTCCCCCAGAGGATCCGAACAGAAGTCATGTTTGTAAAGACGGAGCTCTTTCTAACCTACTCTGGACACGCCTGTTCTTTTTTCTTACCCAACGATAATGCCACGGGTTCACGTTTGGCTACGAGAGGAACAGGACTATTCAACCTTCCTAAAGAAGAGTGCACTTGCCAGAAGTTGGAATTTCTTTCTGGGATTCAGCGACTTTATCAACCAACCTGATGGATGCTTGGTGAACCTTGGCCAGAATCAAAGTGGATTCACTTTTATAACCAACGCGATCCCATAACCCGATGGGGAGGCCAGGCTGAGCGGTGAGTCAATCAAAACAAGTGTTAGCGTGTGTGTTAGCGTGTGTGTTAGCGTGTGTGTTAGCGTGTGTGTTAGCGTGGGTGTTAGCATGGGTGTTAGCGTGTGTGTTAGCGTGGGTGTTAGCATGGGTGTTAGCGTGTGTGTTAGCGTGGGTGTTAGCTGGTGTTAGCGTGTGTGTTAGCGTGGGTGTTAGCATGGGTGTTAGCGTGTGTGTTAGCGTGGGTGTTAGCATGGGTGTTAGCGTGTGTGTTAGCGTGGGTGTTAGCATGGGTGTTAGCGTGTGTGTTAGCGTGTGTGTTAGCCATTTATGAAACTGTGTTGCACATGTCAACTCCTTATAACTGCATTATGTGAAGTAACTTCACTTTTGCGGCGATATTTATATTTATAATACTTTAAATGTGGAATGAGCGGAGAGAGGGGCGGAGTTAACTGAATCGAAATCAAAAATGAGTACTCCATAGTGATAGAGGTACAATATATCATACTGTATAAATGCCTATACTTTACTTTGGAATGGCTCAAATAGCATGATACAGATCCTTTAAACTTCCTTTAAGGGCAGAAAAAACACTTTCCAAGTATTTGTTATCCCACACATTTTCAACCAATTTTCCCCCATTTATTCTTTAATTTTCCCCAAATTTGACCTTTTATTTATTTTATTTTTTCTCCAACTTGTGTTTCACTTGTTTTCCTTTGACATTTTGATACCAGCATCAAAACTTGAATGTAGAGATTTTATATTTCTTTTCAGTGCCTGCTTTCGATACTTTTACTTTTTCATTACGAGTAGTAAGGAAGCCTTTTATCCCCGACTGCCCAGCCCCAAACATTAGCCACATTTTTGTCACGTTCTCTTAGCGTTTTGGCCACATTTGTTTTTTGTGTGTAATGTACCTGTAATAAAGCCACAAAAGCGTGATAAGATGGGAAACCGTGTCTCGGACCAAATGGGATTGACCTGTGGGGTTCCCCAAGGGGTTGATTCTGGGGCCCCTCTTGTTCAATCTGTACATGTTTCCATTAGGTCAATTAATATCCAGTAACAGTGTGTCGTATCACAATTACACAGGTGATACTCAGATCTATGTTGCACTGACAGCGGATGAACATGGGCCTGTATCAAACAGATTAATGTATGGATGCAAAACAACTTCCTCCAGTTAAATACAGATAAAACTGAGATCATTGTCTTTGGCACAAAAACAGAGAGGTTGTCATTAGTCATCTCGAAGCTCTTTCACTAGAACCAAAAAGTCAAGTTAGAAATCTAGGGGTAATCATGGACTCAGACCTGAATTTTAACAGTCATGTTAAGTCAATAGACCCTTTAATTGTTTGTAAACATTCCGGGCTTAGCTGGAGGCGGGAAGCTCGATTCCTATCTATTTCCATTGTAGCTGTTGTCATAGTAACGATAAACAAATGTCTAACTGTTTTTGGAAATATCAGATAAACCTTATTTTATCGTCTCAAATGTCATTCCTCTTGTTCTTGCTCCTTAAGCCACAACAGGACCACATTGTTCAGTTGTAGTTTTACACTTAAAATCGCTAGTTTTAGTTTAATCTTATTTCTCTTGATCACTTCCTGCCTCCAGCTGATGTCACTGATGATGTCACTGATGATATCACCAGTTAAAGGGTCTATTACATCAGAGTCTAAACCAGATTTGGAGAGATTAATTCATGCGTTTGTCTCCAGTCAGTTAGGCTATACTGTTCACTGCCCTCTCTAACCGAGCTGCAGTTTATCCAGAACGCTGCTGCTCGAGTCCTGACCAGAACCAGGAAATACGACCACATTAGTCCAGTGCTCCGGTCTCTGCACTGGCTTCCTGTCACTCAGGGAATAGAATTTAAAACAGCTCTGCTTGTTACAAGTTTCTTCATGTTCGGGCACCAAAGTCCATCTCTGACATGTTAGAGCCGTATGAACCATCTCGGGCCCTGAGAACGTTAGGGAGGGGTCTCACTTTTCTATTTTTGGAAAAATAACAGAATCATGTATCATTTTGCTTTCACTTCACAGTTGTCTGTTACTTGTGTGTGAACTTTCAGTAAAAAAAATCAAAGTAAAATCTTTATGTTTAGGGTTGTAAACATGATGTAAAAATGTGCAAAAGTTCAAGGTGTATTAGTACTTTCGAGAGGCGCTGTATGTAATTGTATCGATTGATTAGTTTTATAGTTTTTATTGTGTTTTTATTGCTTTTTATTGTATTTTCTACTGTGTTTTGGTGTTGCTGTGAGGCACATTGAGTTGTCGTATACATGAAATGTGCCATACAAATAAACTTGCCTTGCTGTTGTTCTGTGTCAAATTATTGCTGTTTTTTTAATCATATTTTACTCCAATCTACTTCATGCATGCTCTTAGAGTCTTAAAGTTTTATAGTTTATTACTTATCTACCAAGTTTATATGTTGTATGTTAATTGCTCTAGAGAAAATTCCTAGTTAGTGAACCTGATCACTGACAATAGCAATAAAACCAATTCAGATTCTGATATGCACAATAACAAATGAATCTATTATGTCACCCAATGAACTATTCATAAAGAATTTATCATAATCATCCTCTAAACACAAGATATCTGCATTATCACAAGGACTTATACTTCAAATTGATTAACCAGCTACTGGACTAAGTACAGAATAACAACACACAGAAAACGTGGTTATGATGGAAATCTCAGCTCTGATTCACAGCTGTAAGAGGGGAGAGGATACGACGTGATTGGCTGTTCAACCGAGTCTAAACTATGGTTGCCTCCCAAACCTGAACACTGAAGTCTTAATTTAAAAATCTAAACTAGCAGAAATCTTCATTCATCTCAAAAGGTTTAAGTCCAAATGTTTTTTGTTTTATTTCCATTCAGATTAAAATATTCATGTTCAAAATCTTTTAGGGCGGGTCTTTTGTGTCATGACATCACAATGCTCGGCTTAAAACACAGAACCGTTTTAAGCTAAGTTGAAATTTCACCTTGTCTTTTGCAGTTCAAAGCTCAGAAGTAGATAAAAAATCCCTCTTTCAAATGTCGTTAAGTCTGAGCCTGTAAAGTGTGGAGTCTTATGGAGCTGGACTAAAGTGCAGATGTTGTTAAAGTTTAGTCCCATTGTCTGCACATGTGACCTGTGTACAGTGTCTTGCGAAAGTACTAATACACCTTAAACTTTGGCACATTTTGTCATGTTTACAACCATAAACATAAAGATTTTATTTTGAATTTTTTACTGAAAGTTCACACACAAGTAACAGACAACTGTGAAGTGAAAGCAAAATGATACATGATTCTGTTATTTTACAAAATAGAAAAGTGAAAAGTGGGGCCTGCATAAGTATTCATACAGCATTTTCTGAGTGCATTAAATTGCCTTTATAACATTCCTAATGACTGCAGAATGTTCACACCTTGCCCTAACCATTAAATAGAGGCCACATGTGTGTAATCTACTCTCAGTATAATTCCAGCTGTTCTGTGAGGGCTCAGAGCTATGGTCAGAGTGTATTGGTCACTAAACAACATCATGAAGGCCAAGGAGCTCACCAGAGAGGTCAGGGATAAAGCTGTGGAGAAGTTTAAAGCAGCGTTAAGTTATACAAAGATTTCCCAAGATTTGAACATCTCACGGAGCACTGTTCAATCCATCATTCGGAAATGGAAAGAGTATAGCACCACTGTGAACTTACCAAGACACGGCCGTCCACCTAAACTAACAGACTGAACAAGGAGAGCACTGGTCAGAAATGTAACCAAGTGCCCTAAGATAACTCTGGAGGAATTGTACATGGGACAACTATAAGTCGTGCTCTACACAAATCTGGCCTTCATGGACGAGTGGCCAGAAGAAAGCCATTATTGAAAGGAGGCCATAAGAAATCCTGTTTGAAGTTTGCTAGAAGTCATATGGAGGACACAGCTACCATGTGGAAGAAGGTGCTTTGCTCAGATGAGACAAAAATTGAACTTTTTGACCCAAATGCAAAACGTTATGTATGACACAAACCTAACACTGCTCATCGTCCTGAGTGCACCATCCCCAGTGTCAAATATGGTGGGGGGAGCATCATGCTATGGGGCTGCTTTTCCTCAGCGGGGACTGGGAAGATTGTAAGAATAGTTGGGAAGATGGATGGAGCCAAATACAGAGACATTTTGGAGGAAAACCTGCTGGAGTCAGCAAGAGAATTGAGGCTGGGGCAGAGATTCACCTTCCAGCAGGACAATGACCCTAAACACAAAGCTAAATCTACAATGGAATGGTTTAAAAACAAACATATTAATGTGTTAGAATGGCCCAGTCAAAGTCCTGACCTAAATCCTATTGAAAATCTGTGGAAAGACCTGAAAACTGCTGTTCACAAACGCTCTCCTTCTAATGTGACAGAGCTTGAGTTGTTTTGTAAAGAGGAATGGGCTAAAATGTCAGTCTCTACATGTGCAAACCTTGTAGAGTCATACCCCAGAAGACTTGCTGCTGTTATTGCAGCAAAAGGGGGTTCCACAAAGTATTAAGTCGTGCTGTATGAATACTTATGCACGCCCCACTTTTCACTTTTCTATTTTTTGAAAAATAACAGAATCATGTATCATTTGCTTTCACTTCACAGTTGTCTGTTACTTGTGTGTGAACTTTCAGTAAAAAATTCAAAATAAAATCTTTACGTTTAGGGTTTGTAAACATGACAAAATGTGCAAACGTTCAACGTGTATTAGTACTTTCTAGTTGCACTGTATATTTCTCCCGTCTTTAGCCGCTGCTGTCTCCCACAAAGGAAATAACCATATTTGGATTACAGCGTCATCTCGGTCACAGCCTTTCATGCTACACGTGGATACTAAACATGTCAGTATGGGCGTGGTTAATAAGAAGGCAGCTGCAGGGGGACACGTCAGGGGGTCCACGCAGCCTTCATGTGTTCGCCTTCAAACGCTGCGATTCCAAAGGGTCAGGACATGAACCGGGCGGCCTCCTTCTGTTTGTTTATGTCTTTATGACCGAGGACAGAGCTCCAGGCTGCTGTCGGATCATCAGTTCTGTCAAACCTTGTGTGTCACTCTGGAAGTGGACGGCAGAGCGCAGTGCCACTACAAACAAGTTAGGTAGATTTCATAGTTAAAGGCTGCTTTTGACGTGAACAACACTATGTCACTGTGAAGGTTTAGCGCCCCCCTGTGGGTGAAACAGAAACTCTCATCCATTGAAATGACTGAAACCAGAGATCGTCTGAGAACTTCTAATTTATGTCTGAAAAGTGTTTATTTGTTTATTTAATACTCAAATATGGAAAGGTAGATCTGTTACTTCAGATACAGTCCTGATCAAAAGTTTAAGACCGGTTGAAAAATGGCAAAAATTCACATTTTGCATGGTTGGATCTTACCAAGGTTCAGAACTTCAGATTCAGATTCATTTTATTGGCCATTTGCAGTTTAAACAACCACATTGGGGGAAAAAAAGTGCAAAGAGCTCAAAGTGCGAAATGCCAAACACATAAAAAGACACAATATAAAAACAGAACAAACAAACAATGCCACCTTAAACGCTTAAGGGTAAAATACTGTACAATAAAAGTCCATACAAATGAATAGAAGTGCCTTGTTTAAGGTGATCACAGCTTGAGGAAAGAAACTGTTAAGAACATATGACAGAGCGATACCTTCTCCCTGAGGGAAGCATCTAAAAAAGGCCTTAGCAGGGTGGCCTGAGGCATCATTGGCGAGTTGTAAAGCTCGATTCAAGAGTCGAGCTTTATGTGTGGCCTCCAGGAGCGGCAAAGTGCAGCCAATGGTTCTGCTGGCTGAGCAAACCACTCTGTTCAAAGCCTTCCTCTCTTTCAGACTGAGATTACCAAACCACACGGTAATACAACTGGTTAGGACACTTTCAATTACACAATAATAAAAGTTCAAAACAATCCTAGTATTTTGAGTAAACTCTTGAAGCCTGCGTAAAAAGAAGAGGCGCTGTCTCGCTTTCTTAGCAGTGTCCATCGTATTAAAGCTCCAATGCAAGTCATGAGAAAGAGTTGTTGCATATTAAAGGTCCTATATCATGCTTTTTGGAGCTTTTAACCATGTTGTTATTCTATTTCCTTATCAAAAACACCCCAGAGCGGTTTTTGGCTTCATTCACGCAGTTCTCAGTAATCCTCCTGAATCCTGCTCTCTGAGCAGCTGCTCCGCCCTCTCCTGGAAAACCACTGAGCTGTTCAGTTGTGTCGTCACAAAGGAACGGAAGTGCTCTACGTCTGTAATGTAATGCCTTACGGCCTGATTTTAATTTATGAAACAGCTTTTTATTATTTCTGTTGTAAGAAAAAAAAAAGTAAGTCTAGTAAGAGGGGCGGAGTTAACTGAATCGAAGCGTCTTGTCTTCTGGATTTGAAAAATACCCCCAGAAAATACTTATATTTCTCTCAAAAATGAGTACTCCATAGTGATAGAGGTACAATATATCATATAAATGCCTATACTTACTGGAGCGGCTAAAATAGCAGGATACAGATCCTTTAAAGTTCTGTTTGGAACCTTGTTAAGATCCATCCATGCAAAAAGCATTTTTCAGCTGGACTTTAGATCAGGACTGTATCTGTCAGTAATCTACAGATAAAGTGTTGTGTTGTCATCCCTCGCCTCAGTGATCTGTAAAGTCAGTTTTATCAGGAGCCGGGCGGTCTGTCCTTTGTTCTTGGGTCATGGATTGGCGGGGGAGGACGCACTCCAGCCGTGAACTTTGATCTGGAAAGCAAATGTGTGACCACTGCAGGCTGCAGGCTCCCCTCAGCTGTGAAACCTGCAGCACGAGCTGAGTCACGGAGGCCTGGAGCTCCTTCTCCTTTGCCTCAGCTGGTCAGACGCGTGAGTATTGCACAGGTGCCTTATGCTGTCTACAATAAAAGGACACTCAGACTGACAATGTTCAGTTTTGCTTCAATACAAAGCAAACATAAAGGCAAGGCTAGTTTATTTGTAGAGCACAATTCACACACAAGGCAATTCAAAGTGCTTCACAGTTGCATAAAATGACAAGAAAACAGATCAAATCAATAAAACATCAACATAAAGTGAATCAATGACAGTAAAAGGCAAGCGTGCAGATCAAATACTTTCAGTTTTCATATGCACGGGTAAAAAGAGCTGTTTTCAGCCTGGATTTGAACATTGTCAGAGTTGAGGCCTGTCTCACATCCTCATGAAGACTGTTCCAGATTTGAGCTTTAGCCTCAGCGTGTTTAGTCCTGACTCTGGAACCACCAGGAGACCCCTCCCTGAGATGGTTCATACGGCTCTAACATGTCAGAGATGGACTTTGGTGCTAAACCATGAAAAGACTTGTAACAAGCAGAGCTGTTTTAAATTCTATTCTCTGAGTGACAGGAAGCCAGTGCAGAGACCGGAGCACTGGACTAATGTGGTGGTATTTCCTGGTTCTTGTCAGGACTGGAGCAGCAGCGTTCTGGATGTTCTGCAGCTCTAACAGCTCGTTTAGAAAGGCAAAGTACTGAAATAAATACTGTATGTGTATCCATTGGCCGTACGTTATAAGGTGATGTTTTTGTGCCAGAGCCTGTGGCCTTATATGCAGCTTAAATGAAAACACACAAACATAACGGTCCTGATTTATAAGTAAAAGATGCCACTGTTTCCCACAGACGGCCCAAGGGCTCCACCTGCTGGCCCGGAGGATTAAAGTGACAGTCTGTAAGTTTGCAAAGTAGGAGAGACAGAGTGAGATTTTAAAGTAAATGATCAAATTTCTCCCCTCTTTAACCAGAAAGCAGAGTTTGCAAAATGAGGAGAGCAGGAAATCGTAATCTCAATTGGTGCAATGAATGTTGGGATTGCTCAGAGGTCAATCGGGATAAATTTGACCCGGAAGTGAGTTTTAACATCGCAGAAGCTTATACGAAGATGAGAGAGCGCAGATAAATGTAGTTTAAATGATTTGTTATGTTTGTATGATACTCAAAACGTACTTAACTGAGTGAGAGGCTCAGGTGGAGGATACAGAGATGAGTCGTGATGTTTTTAGACGATGGACAATTGCTAATGTGAAGTTATTTGTGTGGAAACGCGGGCTATCGCTAAGCGGCTAGAGGACTTGTTGGTGGCAGACACAAGACAGAGATACTCTGGCAGATACTTGAAACTTCCTTCAGTGAAACGGGTCGTGGAGATAGATGGAGTTTGCTGCTGATCCACGTTGAGCTTGTGTCGTGACATCAGTGAAAATAGCCTCATGTCCCCGACAGACTTTACCATCGTGGGTCGTCGGGCCACTTTACTGCAGACGGCGACTAAGGAGACGCGCTTGTTGTTTTTTATCACATTTTATTTTTGATCTACTTTATGTCCTTTTAAGTTTTAAAGTGTTTATATAGTTTATTATTTACGTTTTATGTTTCATGTTGCACGATTGATCTGAAGAAAATTCCTACTTTGTGAACCTGTTCAAGTCAATAAAACCACTTATGATTCTGTCGGATTATTAACAAGGAAAAGCTTTCAGTTTCTACACATCTGGATGTGAGGGAAATGTTTTACTTCAGTGCCAAGTACGAAGTACAGTTTCTTTAAGACCGAGTGCGTTATCAGAAATCTTAAAGAAACAGACCAACAACTTACATATAAGGCATGAGATCATTGAACAGGGTGCTATTGCACATGTTATGCAGGGTATTTGTTTATTTGTTTATTTATTTGGATCCCCATTAGCTGTCTCCAAATGGACAGCTACTCTTCCTGGGGTCCGGTTCAAGCAATTACAATATTCACATCATGCAGTTAAATTGAAAAAAAAAAAAACACTTCACATACAAACCTCTCGTCAGTTATACACATATCCACACATACATATAAAGAATTTAAATATACTGTATATATAGATATAGACATACACACACAAACAGACTTAGGCTTCCATCAGAAAATGTCTTTTCAGTAGTCTTTTAAAAGAGAGCTTTGTTTCAGCCTGTTTCACAGCTGGTGGTATGTTTATTGTTTCCTATGCTGCATGACTTTATTCATCTGAGGCATATGCCATTTAGCCTTTCCTTCATACACATCATCATAATCCCTCCTCCCCCTGTACAATGCTGAGAGAACATGTTCATGTAGGCCAGAGCATTGTGTAGTATCAAAGTAAAGATGACTTACTTTCTGCTTTTCTATTGTACAGTTTATATATAGTGTGTAATTTTCAGGAAAGAATCTCCCCACCCAATAAGTCGACATTTAATTTAGCTTGTGCTCCTGCTATTGGAAATTAAAACTAATATATTTGTCCAACATGTTGGTGGCAGCACAGATACTCACCCTCCATATATGTTTGATGATCTGTTAATGTTCCACAGTTTTGATGCCTGTAAAACAATCTTTATTCATGCATATTTTACATTGGGTTTACTGGGAGACAGCGCTGCTCCATCCGAAACCAGTAAATTGGTAAGAGGTCTTACGCCAAACCGGATGTGCGTCAGCGTCCGCCATGATAAGATGCGTCCGAATTGGGCTTTCAGTTAGGAAGGAGTTAGGGAAAGTGACCTGTTTGCTAACTATCATAGCCACTTTAGCATAGGGACCTCTGATGCTAACTATCATAGCCACTTTAGCATAGGGACCTCTGATGCTAACTATCATAGCCACTTTAGCATAGGGACTCTGATGTAACTATCATAGCATAGGGACCTCTGATGCTAACTATCATAGCCACTTTAGCATAGGGACCTCTGATGCTAACTCACTGGCGATTAGGAGCTATGTGCCATCCCATAAGCCACTGCGCCAATCTCCCCGCCCCCCTCGCCCCCACCCTCGAGTGATTCATGCGCAACCACTGTTGATTGACAGGTGCACATTTAATAATAATAACAATTAAAAAAATATTCTGCACAAGCCAAACTTTATAAAAGTGACAAAATACATGTTGTCGTCCCCACAGCTCAGTCACATGGTTTTAAAGAGCCTCCTCAGTAAATGGCCTAAATGAAGCAGTTTGTGCTTTTGCTTCATTTAGTAGAAACTTAAGCCACATGGCTAATTTGCATACTGTAGCTTTATGAAACAGCTGTTGAGATAAAATAAAGGGAAATGTGAAGGATCATTTGGATGTTTCTCTTTTTTTCGCCTTAAATGTCTTTATTTGGACACTATGTTGTTGTTGGACAATATACAGTAGGTGGTGGTATGCGCTTTTGTTTGGCCTGCACTGAACTTTAAAGAAGAAGAAGAACAGCTGTTGGTGATGTCACTTCCCCTTCCCCTGGGTAAGGACGGTGGAATTGGGCAAATGCTGCTGAAGCAGAAGTTCACTAACTGCATAGAGATCTACAGTAACAGTTGACCCCATGAAAGGTTATGGATTAGTTGCTAGTGTTAGGAGTTAGAGGCTACAATTTAATGGTTTCGGATGCAGCCCGCTTTTATCCTGATAGACCTTTGAGCTGAAGCGCTGCGCACTGCGAGATCAAGCTCCTCCCCCTCCCTCCTGATTGGACCTGACAGGCCGCTTCAAAGTGCTATCCCGGGGATTGGTGTGTGAAATCAGCAAAGGGAGGGACTTTAGAAAAGATATGATGTAATACTATTTTACCTTCACGTTTAAACTTACACACTATCACTTTAAAGCTGCAGGAAACGGTTGGGCAGTGAAGGAAAACTGAACGAGCTCAGAAGACGATTTACAAACGCAGGCTTTACTTCAGTTACTTTATCAACACTTGGCCGCCCCCTGCTGTCGTCACGAGGTGGTGCTCCTCTCTGACTGCAAAACAATACACGTCTTGATGAATTAAGATTATCCTGAAAATGAATGGAACAAAACACAATGGAAAGTTTAAAAACAATGTGCAGATGGAACAGATGTTTTGCACTAAAGTAAAAAAATACTGTAAGATTTTTACTGACGAGGCAAAGTGACTCAGTTACAGATACAATATTATTAATTCCAGTTATTTTAATTTACAAAGAATAATGTCATTTACATATAGCAGAATAAAGTCTAACATTAACAGAGTTTGTGCCAATGACATTTTACGCGCGGAACAATGGCACGCGCTCATGTTTGGCCAGAGCCACGCGCTAAAATGATTTGCATTTAGGACTAACAAAAGAGAGAAGTGTGGAACCGCCCGCTGATACGGCTTCTTCAAAAGGACAATGGGACTAACGCGCGCTGCGTAATGCGCGTGAGAGACTTGGAGCAGGAAGTGAAAGGCTCAGCTCATTTAAGGATGAAACTCCTAAACCAACAGTGTTGAATGAGGAGATGACTCTTCCTCCCTGTGGCTCGTGTTTAAAGCCCAGAAGAAAGAAATAAAACCCATGTGATTTAAACCAAAGCACGTGACTCAGCCGGGGCTCACCTCCTAATGTCAAACAGTGATTTTTTTATTCCAAACTCAAACCAGGCTTGGAATTAGATTTTTTATTTATTTAATGCCTTTGAAAAAAAATCTTCAAAAGTCCAAGACTGAAAAGTGTGGAGTCTGGAGGAGCTTCTAAAGTGGAGATGTTGTCACTACAATGAGAGGAAAATGCATTTGGAGAAAATAGCTCCTGAAATTACAATTGTTTTTGAAGAAATTATACTTTGAGTCAAATTATAATGAAGTTTATGTTTCTTACTTGAGTAAAAATATTAGTTTCTTTTCCAGCATGAGTAAATTAATAAATAAAATATTCAAATCAAAAAAATATTCAAATCAATCAAATTCTGTATTTAAGCGGCAAATGCTTCATTTTGATTTATAAAGTATCGTCTCGTGCTCCTTGTTCTTTAGAATTCTTTTCTTTTTCTCCATTATCTTTGTATTTTCTCTGTAAATATTATACGATTTCCTCATGACTTTATGTTTTGTTTCACACAGTTTATGGCGTCATTGAAAATAAAGCAGAGTTTTTCACTCAAACAGTTCCTCACATACTCATGTAATAAGGGCTTTGGTTCTATGGAGTTTGGGTTCTGACAATGACCGAGGAAGGAACAGTTTATGGCAAAAATAACAAAGTTGAGGTGGGAGCTGTATGATGGTGTAACCAATAAGTCACTGTTAAAAAAAAGGTATTAAATAACATGTATTTAAAAAGCCTATAGTAAAACAGTTAAGCTAAAATTGGGTTAAATCAAGTCCAGGACGGATGTAAGCCATCTCCTGCGAGGCTCCAGTACATCCAGACACGAGGGCGCGCCAGCGGAGGCCCTCCACGCTGCGTCTCCGAGCCTCATTTATCAACACTGTGTAAAGAAATGGTGTATGTGTGTATTTGCGATATACACCAGAGGGCGCGTGACATTTATGAACCTGTGCTTTCTGCTCAGATCTTAACGTAAGAGCAGCTGATGGTAAACGCCACAGGGACATCCCAGCGTCATTTCAATGAAACGCCCAAAAATATTCATGTATGACGAGGCCTCACCCACGGGTTTTACGACACGCACGCACGAAACACAGCGAACATTTCTCCAACCAGGAAATGATCAATAGTTGTTTTTAACACAACAAATATGATATTTTTGTGCATGAGGAAGATTAAAACATCTGTCAGTAACATTAACCTTATAAAGAATCCAAGATCACATTTACTAAATATAAAAAGAGGGGAAAAGAAACAGGCCAATAATAAAAAGTGAGCTTTATTAAATAAGCTGTAGGCCTAAACAGCCTATATAAAAAGGCTATAAAATTAGAGCACATTAAAAAAGCGTGGATATAACGCTGCAGTCAGAGCAGACTCTGGACCATGATCTGAACCAGTGAAAAGCAGCTGTCAGCTCCGGGGACTCAGCGCTGGAGCCGGGCAGGACTACGCGTCTCTCGGCCTGAGCAGAGCTGACAGCCGACCGGAACCTAACGAACCCGTCCAGACCAAAGACAGCCCTACGAGACGTGCTTTAATCCCCTGACGAGAGGAGAGCGCGCGGTCACCAGGCCCTCTGCGCCGCTCAAACCCGGACTTTACGAACCCGTCTGGACCGACGAAAGCTGTGGAGCTGTGGAAGGATTTGTTTGACGCCCGGGCTACTCGCGAGCACGGAATACGGTCCACAGACTCAGCGCTCGAAACCAACCAGAACACGGAGCATGGCCTCGCGCAGACCCAGGTGAGACCCGGTGTCCCGGTACACGGCAGCGGCCGCGGGTGTGAGGCGGGGAATCCACACAAAGTTTGCGCAGCAGCGGTCTTTTGTTAAAAACAAAAAACCAAACAAATACAAAAAACATAAGCGTCTCTGTGGCTGCAGTCCAGGTTCTAGTGTCTCTGGTCCGGGCTCATGAGCCTCTGCGCTCGGACCCGTGTCGATGCAGCGCAACATTGAATCAAGTCTGTCCATAAACGGGCCATTATCAAAATATGGGCATTTTCTGTCCCGAAAAATAAAAATAATGAAGTGCAATATTTTTACATAAAATCACCAGAACATGTTCAATACCCTCATAAGGGACGGCTTGGGTATTTTTCATTTTTTTATCATTTAAGATTTTTATTTTAAGTTTCGTGTCATTGGTGTTACAACTATTTTAATGACAAACATGAGGCAATAATGCAACAAAACATTGTGTCAATTGTGTAAAGTTTTGCATTTAGGAAATTAAACAATAGCCGTTTTGTCTAAGAACAGTATTTTATTAAAATAAGGGAGAATTATATGTTAAATGAAGCCCAGTGTTTTCATAACACCAATGACTAAAGTGTAACACCAGTGACTTTGCATCAGAGCCTCCATTCATTTAATGTGTGGCTGTAACACCAGTGACACATTTCAATCAATTGTCCTTTTTCTTAAGTATTTCTGTTATTCCTGAACAAAGGTGGTGTATCACGGTACAGTTGTATAGTTTTAGCTGTGAACCTGTTTTTTCTCCAGAGAAATTCTACTAACTGATGCAAACAGCCGTAACACCAGTGACATTATACAGTATAAAGTCACATTTTAAAGATACTTTTTTGTTCTTAGTGAGGAAATTATGTCCTTCTTTATATTTCCCAGGATTAGGATTTTAACTTGGTCTCATCACGTCAGAGAAATATTTCTTCACTTTTTTTTTTTAACCTTACAAATCCTGGAAAGTAATGCTGATAACACCAATGACACAAACCTGAGGGACAGAGATTTTTCTTAGTTATTTTAATTAATAGTTGCAGATTATTGAAGTCTATTCTCTGTTTGTTTGGAATTGGCAAGAAAAATATTTATAGATATAGTGGAAATATTCTTTTTAACTGCACAAAGGTGTGAAAATGGGGTCGGGGACACTGGGGTTTCAACATACTCTGGATATTCAAAGTGGAATAATAAGTAAAAACTGCACAAATATGATCTGATATTACCTGGCTCTTATCATGTGCCCCTGCCCCTTTTGCTCCATGCTCCCGAAGTGCCCTTTTCCTGCCATACTTTTTATTTATATTTATAATCGTTTGTTTATCCAAAGCTTTGCCACAGTCATCTCTGCAGTCGCACCCTCTCACACTCATGTGACATTCCCTCTCACTTGAGTAAATATTTTGGCTACTCTACCCACTCTGCTCTTTTGTTTTCAGATAAACGTTTATATGTTCAGAGACTTGGCCCAAAACCTGAAGAGTGAAAAGAAATGAGTTTTGCTCGCAGTGTCTCAAACTTGAATTAAAGACTCTGTCTGAGGCCATTCCAAGAAAGTAATGACACCCAAAAGTATTCAGGCAAAAACATGGATCTTTTTCTTTGCACCAATGAAAACGTGGGACCGACTCTGAGACAACCAAGCGCACGCGCGGTCTCCTTCCTTTACGCGCGTGTCAGAGCTGACCTCGCTCTAAACTCAAGACGAACTAACTCACGAACAAACAACTTTTACGCACAGAACGGCTCTTTTTGTCACGTGTTTTAGCGAGTGCCACGCGCCGGAAGCTGCGGGTGTCCTCGTGCACTCAACTCATTTCCATTTAAGAGGAAAGAGACAAACAGAAGTGGAACCGCCTGCTGATCAGCAACATGCGGAATCATGCACACGCGCCGTGCGTAATGCGGAACCACCGGTACAGCAGGCCCGTGCAGAGGGCGGAGGGGGCTTGAGCCCCTGCCCTTTTGCCCCATGCTCCTGAAGTGGCCTTTTCCCTCCATACCTTTTATTTATATTTATAATCGTTGTTTATCCAAAGCTTTGCCACAGTCCTTATCATTGGTTTTGTCCCAATAAGCCTTATTAGCTTATATTAATAAATTAAATCCAAAATGAACACGCCCCTCGTTAGTTCATCATGTGTTTCCAATGCCCGCCCCCGGTCCTGCGCCTCTCTGCAGCGCAGCAGAGAGGAGGAAGTCAGAGCAGAGGCCTCTCCTGCTCAGAGCAACGATCTCCACACCTTGTGCTTCAGATCGCTCTTTATTTTTCATCAGTCGGCCTCATAATCACAGACCAATGAGGTCAACAAGCCGACAGTTTTGTACGATCTAAAAATAAACCTTGTGTCAGACGCGAGCGCCGTTTATCTCTCAGCCGCATCCTCCCAATGTATTTTGTCAAAGTAGTTCAGCTCTATGTTCAACGTGAAACTCACGCCCAGACATTCTCAATAGTTTATGTCCTTTTCTTAAGCCCCTGTTTTCAGCCACAGCCCAAGAAGAGAGAGACATGAGGGAGACAGTCGTGAAAGTCTGTTTCTGTAGTGCCCTTTTGAGTTTTGAGCCCCTGCCCCTCTATAGCTCTCTGCACGGCCCTGCGGTACAGACGACTGTATTTATTACCACTGACTGGATTAATGATTTATTTGATTTAAAGGGGAGATTAAAGCCTTTTTTTTAAAGAATTGTATAGTTATTATAAGTTATTATATATAAGTTATAACTATCAAATAAAATCAACAACATCATCAATATTCCACAGTTTTCTCGACAGACGAAGCAGACACGTGCACATGTGCTCGTTTATTGGAATAAATGACATTTCTGTACAAATATACAACACATTTACAAACGGCCTGTCATTGTCCGGAGTGTGCGCGCTCACGGCCATGGCCTCCACACACTGTAACACATTTCTGTAGTTTCTACTGTACTTTTTACAATAAGTAATTGGTTTTATAAATTACATAGTTTAACTGTATTTTGCAATGCATTATGGGAGTTTTTATTTTACAATAAGTAATAAGGTTTTAAACAGTAACATGTTGTGAAATTTCCAATGACCCTGTGCTGCCTGTAACAAGTGGTAAATTACAATAAGGTGTTGTTTGTCTGAGCTCATGGTGTGGCTGCTGAGACCGAGACAAGTAAGAGATTTCAACTTTCATCGTGCTTCATCAACGCTTTGTCAGGTAAGAATGTCCTCGTTTCGTTTCATAATGAACACAACGGTGAATGAAGTTAGACTGAAGCTGTATTATTGGTCCTGTGTTGGAGAAAGTAAGTTGGATGATTGTGGTAGTTTGGCACTTTACCTAACATCATGTAGGCTATAGCTATTTCTTTCTTCAAGTATTGTTCATATAGGCTTGGGCTGTGTTAAATATGGGGACTGTTATGTAGATCAAGCCTGTTCACTTATTAAATGGGTTGAGAATCACAGTTCAACTGTACGAGGTGCTGCGGCCCCCGCCGCCACTCGAGCTGTGTCTCCCGGAGAGCGGAGCGTGCACGAGTCCGTGGAGCCGCCTCACCGGCCTGATCAACGCGGGCAAAAGTTGGTTTGTAAGCACGAGGAGTAGCTAAGCTAACGTTGTTTGGTCGGTGAAGGCACCGCCTTTGACTCCATTCAGTCCCCATGTCGCTGTGGGACCAGAGAGAGACGGGGAGGGGAAGCTGAGCGAGTGCACCTGTGCGCCCACAGCAAAACAGCCCTCTCTCCAGTCTCTCCAGTCTCTCCCAGTCTCTCTCCCAGTCTCTCTCCCCAGTCTCTCCCAGTGTCTCCCAGTGTCTCCCAGTCTCTCCCAGTGTCTCCCAGTCTCTCCCAGTGTCTCCCAGTCTCTCCCAGTCTCTCCAGTCTCTCCCAGTCTCTCCTCCTCTCCCAGTCTCTCCCAGTGTCTCCCAGTGTCTCCCAGTGTCTCCCAGTCTCTCTCCCAGTCTCTCCAGTGTCTCCCAGTCTCTCCCAGTGTCTCCCAGTGTCTCCCAGTCTCTCCCAGTCTCTCCAGTGTCTCCCAGTCTCTCCCAGTCTCTCTCCCAGTCTCTCCCAGTCTCTCTCCCAGTCTCTCTCCAGTGTCTCCCAGTGTCTCCCAGTCTCCCAGTGTCTCCCAGTCTCTCCCAGTCTCTCCAGTCTCTCCCAGTCTCTCCCAGTCTCTCCCAGTGTCTCCCAGTGTCTCCCAGTCTCTCCCAGTCTCTTCTCCCCAGTGTCTCCCAGTTCTCCCAGTCTCCCAGTCTCTCCCAGTCTCTCCCAGTTCTCCCAGTGTCTCCCAGTCTCCCAGTGTCTCCCAGTCTCTCCCAGTCTCTCCCAGTCTCTCCAGTCTCTCCCAGTCTCTCTCCCAGTCTCTCCCAGTGTCTCCCAGTCTCTCCCAGTGTCTCCCAGTCTCTCCCAGTCTCTCCCAGTCTCTCCCAGTGTCTCCCAGTCTCTCCCCAGTCTCTCCCAGTCTCCAGTCTCTCCCAGTCTCTCCCAGTCTCCTCCCAGTCTCTCTCCCAGTGTCTCCCAGTGTCTCCCAGTGTCTCCCAGTCTCTCCCAGTCTCTCCCAGTCTCTCCCAGTCTCTCTCCCAGTCTCTCCCAGTCTCTCTCCCAGTCTCTCTCCCAGTGTCTCCCAGTGTCTCCCAGTCTCTCCCAGTCTCTCCCAGTCTCTCTCCCAGTCTCTCTCCCAGTGTCTCCCAGTGTCTCTCCCAGTCTCTCCCAGTCTCTCCCAGTCTCTCTCCCAGTGTCTCCCAGTCTCTCCCAGTGTCTCCCAGTCTCTCCCAGTGTCTCCCAGTCTCTCCCAGTGTCTCCCAGTCTCTCCCAGTTCTCTCCCAGTCTCTCCCAGTGTCTCCCAGTCTCTCCCAGTGTCTCCCAGTCCTCTCCCAGTGTCTCCCAGTTCTCTCCCAGTCTCTCCCAGTGTCTCCCAGTGTCTCTCCCAGTGTCTCCCAGTGTCTCATCCCAGTCTCTCCCAGTGTCTCCCAGTCTCTCCCAGTGTCTCCCAGTCTCTCTCCCAGTGTCTCCCAGTCTCTCCCAGTGTCTCCCAGTGTCTCTCCCAGTGTCTCCCAGTGTCTCCCAGTGTCTCCCAGTCTCTCCCAGTGTCTCCCAGTCTCTCCCAGTGTCTCCCAGGTCTCTCCCAGTGTCTCCCAGTGTCTCTCCCAGTCTCTCCCAGTCTCTCCCAGTGTCTCCCAGTCTCCCAGTGTCTCCCAGTCTCTCTCCCAGTGTCTCCCAGTGTCTCTCCCAGTCTCTCTCCCAGTCTCTCCCAGTGTCTCCCAGTCTCTCCCAGTGTCTCCCCAGTGTCTCTCCCAGTGTCTCCCAGTCTCTCCCCAGTTCTCCCAGTCTCTCCCAGTCTCTCCCAGTCTCTCCCAGTGTCTCCCAGTCTCTCCCAGTGTCTCCCAGTTCCCAGTCTCTCCCAGTCTCTCCAGTGTCTCCCAGTCTCTCCCAGTCTCTCCCAGTGTCTCCCAGTCTCTCCCAGTGTCTCCCAGTCTCTCCCAGTGTCTCCCAGTGTCTCTCCCAGTCTCTCCCAGTGTCTCCCAGTCTCTCCCAGTGTCTCCCAGTCTCTCCCAGTGTCTCCCAGTCTCTCCCAGTCTCTCTCCCAGTCTCTCCCAGTCTCTCTCCCAGTCTCTCCCCAGTCTCTCCCAGTGTCTCCAGTTCTCCCAGTGTCTCTCCCAGTGTCTCCCAGTCTCTCCCAGTGTCTCCCAGTGTCTCTCCCAGTCTCTCCCAGTCTCTCCCAGTGTCTCCCAGTCTCTCCCAGTGTCTCCCAGTCTCTCCCAGTGTCTCCCAGTCTCTCCCAGTGTCTCCCAGTCTCTCCCAGTGTCTCCCAGTCTCTCCCAGTCTCTCCCCAGTCTCTCCCAGTCTCTCCCAGTCTTCTCCCAGTCTCTCCCAGTCTCTCCCAGTGTCTCCCAGTTCTCTCCCAGTCTCTCCCAGTCTCCTCCCAGTGCTCCTCTCTCCCAGTCTCTCTCCCAGTCTCTCCCAGTCTCTCTCCCAGTCTCTCCCAGTCTCTCCCAGTCTCTCTCCCAGTGTCTCCCAGTCTCTCCCAGTGTCTCCCAGTCTCTCCCAGTGTCTCCCAGTCTCTCCCAGTGTCTCCCAGTCTCTCCCAGGTCTCTCTCCCAGTCTCTCCCAGTCTCTCCCAGTCTCTCCCAGTCTCTCCCCAGTCTCTCTCCCAGTGTCTCCCAGTCTCTCCCAGTGTCTCCCAGTCTCCCAGTCTCTCCCAGTGTCTCCCAGTCTCTCTCCCAGTCTCTCCCAGTGTCTCCCAGTCTCTCCCAGTCTCTCCCAGTGTCTCCCAGTCTCTCCCAGTGTCTCCCAGTGTCTCCCAGTGTCTCCCAGTGTCTCCCAGTGTCTCCCAGTGTCTCCCAGTCTCTCCCAGTGTCTCCCAGTCTCTTCCCAGTCTCTCCCAGTCTCTCCCAGTCTCTCCCAGTCTCTCCCAGTCTCTCCCAGTGTCTCCAGTCTCTCCCAGTGTCTCCCAGTCTCTCCCAGTCTCTCCCAGTGTCTCCCAGTCTCTCTCCCAGTGTCTCCCAGTCTCTCCCAGTGTCTCCCAGTCTCTCTCCCAGTGTCTCCCAGTCTCTCCCAGTCTCTCCCAGTCTCTCCCAGTCTCTCTCCCAGTGTCTCCCAGTGTCTCCCAGTCTCTCTCCCAGTCTCTCCCAGTCTCTCCCAGTGTCTCCCAGTCTCTCCCCAGTCTCTCCCAGTCTCTCCCAGTCTCTCTCCCAGTGTCTCCCAGTGTCTCCCAGTCTCTCCAGTGTCTCCCAGTGTCTCCCAGTCTCTCCCAGTCTCTCTCCCAGTGTCTCCCAGTCTCTCCCAGTGTCTCCCAGTCTCTCCCAGTTCTCCCAGTGTCTCCCAGTTCTCCCACTCCCAGTCTCTCCCAGTGTCTTCTCTCCAGTGTCTCCCAGTCTCTCCCAGTGCTCTCCCAGTGTCTCCCAGTCTCTCCCAGTCTCTCCCAGTCTCTCCCAGTCTCTCTCTTTTGTCCACTAACTGGACTGTATTTGGTGATATATCTGGACAGTTGTTTGCCTGTTCATGTGCTCGTGTTTCTTTGAGACGCTCTCTGGAGTTGGACGTAAGTTTCTTACTGTGGAGGACAGTCTGTGATCGGCTCCCTGTCCGCACAAAGCAGAGTCCATTAGTCTGTTTATTAATACTGATTAATGTAATATCTGTTGGCCTGAAGGTGCTGCCGAAACGTTCCTCTCCTGATTATAGATTCACTAATTGGTTGACAAGTCTGTCAAGCTATTATGCTATTATGCTATTATGCTATTATGGCGCTAAGTACTAAGTGAATGTTAATATTTATGTGTCAGATTTGCTGCTTTTTAACTGTGTTGATGTGAACCTACTAACTTCTTCTAACTTCTTTTTTCTTTTTTCAGGACTTCCTTAAATAATCACCATTCACCTGGCAATCAGGTAAACATGTGTCTTTCTGTATTATACCAGAAATGTATATTTCGGACTAAATTTGAGAATTTTGACAATTTATTTGTTAATGTGAAACTCACTAATGTGAATCATCTTTTAACAGGACAGAACTAAATGGCCTGTGTATGTGTCACAGGTTTAAAATGGCAATGGGAGCCTACGTGGTGGTGCAATCAATAAAACAAGGCGGTTAAAAGGATAAAATACAATTTATTAAAAAGGCCTGCATAAAAGTCAATATAAAACATTAAAAAAGGACTAAAAGGGGCTAAACGTAAGGAGCTGGTGTGCGTGCTCGAAGGTGCCATCTTGTTCCGGTGTTCCAGGAAGGGGGTCCGGGAGCTGTACCCCAGGTCCAGGGGTCCGCCTCGGGGCACATGAGCTGGGGGACCCTGCCGCTGCTGCTCGACCCCGCCGCGCCTGTCCGGGGACATCCCTTACCCCGAACACTCCCTCGCCGCCTTTACGCATCCCGTCCTGTTGCATCTTCGAGTCTCGTCCTGTCTGGCGCCCTCCTCCGCCAGCCAGCCCTGGCTCACTCGCGCTGAGCCCCGGCCTCTCCTCAGCGTCCTCAGCGTCTCCGCCCGTAGCGGGCCATGTGCGTGCGTCCATCCGTGCGTGCTGCGTGCGTCCTTCTTCTCCTTCTCCGCCGCCGCCCGGCGGCCCATGGTGGCCCGTGGCCCTCCACACCACCTCTGCTTCTGTCCTTTTTCCTCCTCTGCGTGGGCCTCAGTCTCTCTTAAAAACACCTTGTCCCAGGTGTGCCCAGTTAAGGTAATCAACACCTGGACGGGGCTACCAGGGGCATGAGCTTGGGTGGTTAAAAGTTAAAACATGCATAAAAGCAGCCTTAAAACATGCACAATGAAACACATTAAAAACAACTTAAAACCAGTCCGCCCGTGACATATGTAAGTGTTTAGTTCTTAATATGTTATTATTTAACATATTTTTATTCCATTTAAGATTTCATGTTTATTTATATCTTACAGGTATCATCAACACCGGCCGATGAAAGAACTCCACTTCCTGACTCTCTGAGACTCTTGGGTAACACTATGCTAACATGTTCTATGTTGAAATACTCGCTTAATACAAGTCTCACAAGCATTTCAACAACTGAAAACAAATGATTTCTAAGGTGATGTCCTCACTGCTAAGGACTGGAGGCTCAGTATTGAGGGTCGTGATCTCTGCGCATGGATTCTTTGCTAAGCTTCTACAACTTCAATCTGCTGTACCTGGAGCAAGCTGTGAAGGTACGTTTTAAAACGATGGACAGTTACAGCACGGTGGTGCAGCAGTTAGTGCTGTTGCCTCACAGCAAGAAGGTCCTGTGTTTGATTCCTGGGCCTTTCTGTGTAGAGTTTGCATGTTAAATGGTAACATCTATATAGTGCTTTTCTACCTGCTTTAGTCACTCAAAGCGCTGAACCAGTCGCCCTCTAGTTACAAAGCCACCTGCTTTACCATTTGCACCACTGCTGTCCCATGCTCTCCCCGTGTCTGAGTAGGTTTCCTCCAGGTGTTTCCCCTACCACTAAAAACATGTATAATAGAATCCCCTCTGGGGCCAGGATTCCCTTGAGAAAGAGATTCTTAATCTCTGTGGGACTTTCCTGGATAAATAAAGGTCAAATGAATGTTCAACACAACCTCCTCGGAGCTGTGGTTCACTATTAATGTTCACTATTAATTCATTCTTACCTATTTTCTTTTTCCCGGTGCTTCCGCTCCTTTTATTTATTTATTTGTGTTTACTTATTGGGGACAGTGCATGCTGAGCTGCCCAAATCAGTGTCAGTCATTTGTATGTTGTATTTGTTTTACGTCCCCAAACTGTGATTGCCCCACAAAACATAATCCTACTGCCTCTAGACTAGATACTAAAAAGATGTAAAACTCAAATCACTTTCATTAATTCTTACTAACAAGAATTACACTTGTATTTGAAGTTCAACAGTGAGAGGAAATGTTTTCATGCTGTTTGAAACTTATGCTTCACTTGTATGTGTTTGCAGATGTTTCGTCGGCCTGAATCCCACCACAGGAACAAAGACTGTGAGACTGTGAATTACAAACCAGAAAACGGGGAAAGTCATTCCATGTTCGGTTCGATCTTTGTTTTGTTTCCCTTTCAAACTATTAATTCCAAATAATTCTAGTCTATAAATTATTTATTGTTTCTTGCTTTAAACGGGGGAACAACAAGAAGCATGAAGGCGCAGCATCTTGGCTGTGCACAATGATCCAGCTGTAGCCAAGACGGTGCATGTTCACTTCCTCTGTCTTGTTCTCCCGTTTAAACCAAAAAACAATACAAATGTTTTATAGATGTCTGTTTTTACAATTGACACATTTTGTTTTAAGATAAAAAGAAAAGATTAAAGCATTTTTGTTTATCTAATAACATAATGAAAAAATGCAGAAGAGTGTTGAAGTCTGAATCAAGTGGCCATTTATTGTCTTAAACGCAGGGAGAACACAGACACAAAATGGCGGGCTCACAGTGCTCTGCCCTCTCACACACTCAGTGACAAACTTATAACCGCACTCGTGGCGTCAACATATCTGTTGATTCTCTGCATGTACGCGCTGTCCCAAGGCCTAGTCTCTATCTGTGACATGACCTGAGATGACTTTTCAGGTCATAGCACAGACATTCACTTCAGCCGTTAAACATGTGCATGGCAAATATATTTAGACATTACAATACATTTGAGTCACAGTTTTCGTCTCATAAACAACTTTTGATTTAGTTTGAATCTCATTTCAGTCAGAAAAATATGACTTTGACTAAAATGATGCTGATTATGAGGCCGTTCTTGTTTTCAGCCGAAAAAACACATTAGATGATGCCGATAACACAGACCTGACAGGAAACAGGAAACAGGAAACGCAGCCCGTCTTCAGTCGCTCTTCAGACGCTGATCAGAATCAGATTATTTTTTATTGCCATTATTTGAGAACAGGTTCACAAACTACGATTTTTTTCTCGGTACAATTGTGCAACATAAAACATAAAACAAAAAGTGTACATAAAAATAAGCTATTTATTAATTTTTTATTGTATTTATTTATTTGAGCAGTTTATTTGCTCAAAAGGAGTGGGCCGAAGCCAAAGTGCCCACCCCAAAAGTAAAAACAATAACATTTCATTTAACAAATCATAAACAAGGGAACATATGGCAAGGTAACAGCAATAATAAAGAGCATAATAAAAAAAACAGCAAAAGAATATACAACAACACTCACAATGTTCATATTTGAGGAATATGGATTCTTTGTAGATCTTTTTAAAGTGTGCCAGATTTTTACAGAGTTTGATGCTTTGATCTAGATTTTCCCAAATTTCTACACCACGTCTAGAAATTTGGGAACCACATGCTTTTTAAAGATGTACTGGAGTTTTGTTTATCGAAACTCATCTTATCTCTCAGGTTGTATTTGACTTCTCGTTTGCAGAACATATTTGTAAACTTTCAGGAAGTGACTTTTGTGAGGCTTTGAACATGATTTGAGCCTCTTAAATTCAGTAAGGTCCTCACATGTCATTGTTTTGATTTAAAGAATAATGGATTAGTGTGATCACGGTATCCAGCTAAATGGATTATTCTTATTGACTTTTCCTGAACTTTAAACAATGGCTCAAGATTACTTTTATACACATTTCCCCAGATCTCTACACAATATGTTAAATGGGGAAGTATAAGTGAACAGTATATAGTATATAGAGCTTTGTTATCAGTGATATATTTAGATTTATTCATTAGGGCTAAAATCTTTGCCACTTTAGTTTTAATTTTTATGATGTGAGTTTTCCAGCTGATTTTATGATCGAGTGTTACACCAACAAATGTTTGTTCATAGACTCTTTCAATAGTTTCGTTGCCAATTCTAACTGGTAATTGTACATTCATTACACGATTTCCAAAGAACATTGCTTTGGTTTTCGTAATGTTTAGAGACAATTTGTTTACGCTGAACCAATCTTTCAATTTATCCATTTCTTCTGTAATCTCGATCACCATTTGCTGTAAGTCTGCACCTGAGAGTATGATTGTTGTATCATCAGCAAAAAGGACCAGTTTAAGCTATAAAAACTTTAAACTCAGCATTTTTATATAAAGCTATCAAAGAATGGAATAATCTCCCAGATGAATTAAAAAATCAAACAAGTTAAATATTTTTTTTACCAGGGAATTGAAAAAGTTGCTGCTGAGAGGCCGTTTTAGGTCCTTGGACCAGTGTCAATGTATTATGATCAAATGTAGCTTTTGGATTATATACTGTGAACTATAGGGGGCAGCACTGAATGATTTTAATGTATTTTAATATGTCTGTAAATAGGAGAAGATGATTGGACTGATACAGAATGAAATGTAGTGATTGGTGAAGTGTGTGGCTGACTGTGAGATGAATGCATTGTCATACTGTATATTGTTATTTATTTCTCTGTAACCAGGGACTACGGACGGAAACTATTTAGCTTTAATCTGGTGCAGTACATCTCTGTCTCTATGAGCTTAAAGCCATATTTCAGGATTTCTGACACAGGGGCTCATAGTTATCCAGAGTGTTGTTGATTTATGGAGATATATATATATTTTTTTAATTCATGCAGTCCTTATATTCTAGGCTAGTGCTAGGCTAGTCCTAGGCTAGTGCTAGGCTAGTGCATGTCTAACGATATAAATGTCTGTGTCAATAGAATAATTTTAGCCATTTTGCATTTGAAGTTACTTATATTTGAGTAGCATCAGCTTCGTGGTTGTAAGCTAACGCAGCGGTGGACTGATCTGCGAGAAAATAGTCCCTCAAAATGTGATGCAAGATCAGTTATATTTCAAAAATTACTCTATCGACACAGACATTTATATGGTTAGTCTGGTGTTATAAGTGATTTACCTCAGGTGCACTGTGGAGTGGGTCAGACTGTTTTTAATGCAGGCTAACTGATACCATAGAAATGCTTTAGCCTTGCCCTAGCCTAGCGCCACTAGACTCTTCAAATATAAGAACTGCATGAATTTAAGAAACAAATATCTCCAGACATCAACAACACTCTGGATAACTAGGAAATGAGGCCCTATGTTAATGTCTCTGTACATTGTCCCTTTAAGAAAGTTTTTTTTAATTAATAGTTTTTTAAAGAGTTTTTATAAAAGAAATAAGAAAAGAAGACACATTGTACATACACATACATACATACATACATACATACACCCACATTCATCCAGGAACTGGGGGAGGGGGTACAAAGTTTGCAATACTACACTTATTAGGTGACCCTCGAAGAGATCTGCAAAAAAAACAAAACAGACAAGTGCCATTAAAAAAGCACCTGCCTATGTTTGCAGGCCTCTCATTACATAGCAGTATTTATCATTGGACTAAAAGTGACGCAACCAAAACAAAGACACAGTATACAAATACCCCAGCCGACAAAATCAACTCTGCATCAATACAACCCAAAATTTCAATTATTACAATTTATATATATATATATATATATATATATATATATATATATATATATATATATATACACTCACCTAAAGGATTATTAGGAACACCAGTTCAATTTCACATTAATGCAATTATCTAAACAACCAATCACATGGCAGTTGCTTCAATGCATTTAGGGGTGTGGTCCTGGTCAAGACAATCTCCTGAACTCCAAACTGAATGTCAGAATGGGAAAGAAAGGTGATTTAAGCAATTTTGAGCGTGGCATGGTTGTTGGTGCCAGACGGGCCGGTCTGAGTATTTCACAATCTGCTCAGTTACTGGGATTTTCACGCACAACCATTTCTAGGGTTTACAAAGAATGGTGTGAAAAGGGAAAAACATCCAGTATGCGGCAGTCCTGTGGGCCAAAATGCCTTGTTGATGCTAGAGGTCAGAGGAGAATGGACCGACTGATTCAAGCTGATAGAAGAGCAACTTTGACTGAAATAACCACTTGTTACAACCGAGGTATGGAGCAAAGCATTTGTGAAGCCACAACACGCACAACCTTGAGGCGGATGGGCTACAACAGCAGAAGACCCCACCGGGTACCACTCATCTCCACTACAAATAGGAAAAAGAGGCTACAATTTGCACAAGCTCACCAAAATTGGTCAGTTGAAGACTGGAAAAATGTTGCCTGGTCTGATGAGTCTCGATTTCTGTTGAGACATTCAGATGGTGGAGTCAGAATTTGGCGTAAACAGAATGAGAACATGGATCCATCATGCCTTGTTACCACTGTGCAGGCTGGTGGTGGTGGTGTAATGGTGTGGGGGATGTTTTCTTGGCACACTTTAGGCCCCTTAGTGCCAATTGGGCATCGTTTAAATGCCACAGACTACCTGAGCATTGTTTCTGACCATGTCCATCCCTTTATGACCACCATGTACCCATCCTCTGATGGCTACTTCCAGCAGGATAATGCACCATGTCACAAAGCTCGAATCATTTCAAATTGGTTTCTTGAACATGACAATGAGTTCACTGTACTACAATGGCCCCACAGTCACCAGATCTCAACCCAATAGAGCATCTTTGGGATGTGGTGGAACGGGAGCTTCGTGCCCTGGATGTGCATCCCACAAATCTCCATCAACTGCAAGATGCTATCCTATCAATATGGGCCAACATTTCTAAAGAATGCTTTCAGCACCTTGTTGAATCAATGCCACGTAGAATGAAGGCAGTTCTGAAGGTGAAAGGGGGTCAAACACAGTATTAGTATGGTGTTCCTAATAATCCTTTAGGTGAGTGTATATATACATTCCAGTACATTACAAATCATACTATGTGGCAAAAAAAAAATCACAATTCTGGAGTTTGAGTTATGAACATGCGAATAATATGTGTATTGGCGACTATCAGAATTAACTTCAAAGAAGGTACTTGAGTCATCTTCTGTACTTGGTAGTTGAGGTCTCCAAACGTTTCGCCTCTCATCCAAAAGGCTTCGTCAGTGAACAAGATTACACTCAGCACACAGCGTAGATAAACACCAGTTGGGAGGAGTTGGGGTTGGCCCGGCTCCTCCCCTCTAATCACAGCTACTCTCCCCTGTGGGTAAACACCTTTGAAGTAGAGCGTCTGTAACGACCTGCTCCCCCCAGTATCGGTCAGTCCTGTCCTATTCATGGATGATCACTGCTAATTACCTGCCTATTGTTCTTTGTTAGCTGAGGTATCGTCTTCTTGGACTGGCAGTGTCCTGTCTGTTTTCCCCGAAGCAGATTGGAGTAAAAAGCAGAAAGATTAAATCTGAGTCCACCATTTCGGTTCATGGAGGGATTTTCTTTTCTGACAAAAATAGCTTCTTTTACTCTTTCAAACCAACGTTCTTCTTTTTCAAAATTTTAGCTAAAGAAGAACGTTGGTCTGCTAAAAATGGCAATGTTTGAATTTCGGATTTTTCCCCCCCCAAAATGTCAGGGCTCTGCAAAAGAAGTGTAGTGAGTGATCCTCTACATATTGTAGACTGTAGTTTATGAGGATATAACCTTACTACAGTAGAAGTGTAGTGAGTGATCCTCTACATATTGTAGACTGTAGTTTATGAGGATATAACCTTACTACAGTAGAAGTGTAGTGAGTGATCCTCTACATATTGTAGACTGTAGTTTATGAGGATATAATGTCGCTGTAGTAGAAGCAGGATGTGGATCTGATAAAGGCTCTGACGCAGGCCGAGGAGCTGCTGCTGATTTGAATGATTGCACTATGATGGTGCGAGAGCAGAGTGGAAACTTTATTAACCTCTTAACCCCCGCCTCAACTGGCTTTACCCAAATCTAAAAGCTTCAAATAGCAAAAAACATGAGCCGATAACGAGGACGGAAACACAACAAAAGAGCGACAAAAGCCTGATGAAAGTGTGATTAAAAAAGATGTGTTTGGATGAGTTTTGTAGGTCTTAGCTTTCAAATGAGGCGTTACTCTGACCTATAGGCTGTGACCTTTTAGATTTGGGTAAAGCTAAGCCTTATATTTGAAGAGTTTAGTGGTGCTAGGCTAGTGCTAGGCTAGTGCTAGGCTAGTGCTAGGCTAGTGCTAGGCTAGTGCATGTCTCACGATATAAATGTCTGTCAATAGAACAATTTTAACCATTTTGCATTTGAAGTAACTTATATTTGAGCAGCATCAGCTTCGTGGCTGTAAGCTAACGCAGCGGCGGAGTGATCTGCGAGAAATAGTCCCTCAAAATGTGATGCAAGATCAGTTATATTTCAAAAATACTCTATCGACACAGACATTTATATGGTTAGTCTGGTGTTATAAGTGATTTACCTCAGGTGCACTGTAGAGTGGGTCAGACTGTTTTTAATGCAGGCTAACTGATACCATAGAAATGCATTAGCCTTGCCCTAGCCTAGCGCCACTAGACTCTTCAAATATAAGAACTGCATGAATTTAAGAAACAAATATCTCCAGACATCAACAACACTCTGGATAACTAGGAAATGAGGCCAAATGTCAAAAATCCTTAAATATCCCTTTAATGTCTCTGTACATTGTCCCTTTACGAAAGTTTTTTTTAATTAATAGTTTTTTAAAGAGTTTTTATAAAAGAAATAAGAAAAGAAGACACATTGTACATACACATATACAGTGCCCTGCGAAAGTATTCGGCCCCCTTGAACTTTTCGACCTTTTGCCACATTTCAGGCTTCAAACATAAAGATATAAAACTGTAATTTTTTGTGAAGAATCAACAACAAGTGGGACACAATCATGAAGTGGAACGAAATGTATTGGATATTTCAAACATTTTTAACAAATAAAAAACTGAAAAATTGGGCGTACAAAATTATTCAGCCCCCTTAAGTTAATACTTTGTAGCGCCACCTTTGCTGCGATTACTGCTGTAAGTCGCTTGGGGTATGTCTCTATCAGTTTTGCACATTGAGAGACTGAAATATTTGCCCATTCCTCCTTGCAAAACAGCTCGAGCTCAGTGAAGTTGGATGGACAGCGTTTGTGAACAGCAGTTTTCAGTTCTTTCCACAGATTCTCGATTGGATTCAGGTCTGGACTTTGACTTGGCCATTCTAACACCTGGATATGTTTATTTGTGAACCACTCCATTGTAGATTTTGCTTTATGTTTTGGATCATTGTCTTGTTGGAAGACAAATCTCCGTCCCAGTCTCAGGTCTTTTGCAGACTCCATCAGGTTTTCTTCCAGAATGGTCCTGTATTTGGCTCCATCCATCTTCCCATCAATTTTATCCATCTTCCCTGTCCCTGCTGAAGAAAAGCAGGCCCAAACCATGATGCTGCCACCACCATGTTTGACAGTGGGGATGGTGTGTTCAGGGTGATGAGCTGTGTTGCTTTTATGCCAAACATAACGTGTTGCCAAAAAGTTCGATTTCGGTTTCATCTGACCAGAGCACCTTCTTCCACATGTTTGGTGTGTCTCCCAGGTGGCTTGTGGCAAACTTAGGTGACCCTCGAAGAGATCTGCAAAATAAAAAACAGTAATGTTTGAATTTCGGATTTTTCCCCCCAAAATGTCAGGGCTCTGCAAAAGAAGTGTAGTGAGTGATCCTCTACATATTGTAGACTGTAGTTTATGAGGATATAACCTCACTACAGTAGAAGTGTAGTGAGTGATCCTCTACATATTGTAGACTGTAGTTTATGAGGATATAACCTTACTACAGTAGAAGTGTAGTGAGTGATCCTCTACATATTGTAGACTGTAGTTTATGAGGATATAACCTTACTACAGTAGAAGTGTAGTGAGTGATCCTCTACATATTGTAGACTGTAGTTTATGAGGATATAATGTCGCTGTAGTAGAAGCAGGATGTGGATCTGATAAAGGCTCTGACGCAGGCCGAGGAGCTGCTGCTGATTTGAATGATTGCACTATGATGGTGCGAGAGCAGAGTGGAAACTTTATTAACCTCTTAACCCCCGCCTCAACTGGCTTTACCCAAATCTAAAATCTTCAAATAGCAAAAAACATGAGCCGATAACGAGGACGGAAACACAACAAAAGAGCGACAAAAGCGTGATGAAAGTGTGATTAAAAAGATGTGTTTGGATGAGTTTTGTAGGTCTTAGCTTCAAATGAGGCGTTACTCTGACCTATAGGCTGTGACCTTTTAGATTTGGGTAAAGCTAAGCCTTATATTTGAAGAGTTTAGTGGTGCTAGACTAGTGCTAGGCTAGTGCATGTCTAACGATATAAATGTCTGTGTCAATAGAATAATTTTAACCATTTTGCATTTGAAGTAACTTATATTTGAGCAGCATCAGCTTCGTGGCTGTAAGCTAACGCAGCGGCGGAGTGATCTGCAAGAAAATAGTCCCTCAAAATGTGATGCAAGCTCAGTTATATTTTAAAATTACTCTATCGACACAGACATTTATATGGTTAGTCTGATGTTATAAGTGATTTACCTCAGGTGCACTGTGGAGTGGGTCAGACTGTTTTTAATGCAGGCTAACTGATACCATAGAAATGCTTTAGCTTTGCCCTAGCCTAGCGCCACTAGACTCTTCAAATATAAGAACTGCATGAATTTAAGAAAAAAATGTCTCCAGACATCAACAACACTCTGGATAACTAGGAAATGAGGCCCAATGTCAAAAATCCTTAAATATCCCTTTAATGTCTCTGTACATTGTCCCTTTAAGAACGTTTTTTTAATTAATAGTTTTTTAAAGAGTTTTTATAAAAGAAATAAGAAAAGAAGACACATTGTACATACACATATACAGTGCCTTGCGAAAGTATTCGGCCCCCTTGAACTTTTCGACCTTTTGCCACATTTCAGGCTTCAAACATAAAGATATAAAACTGTAATTTTTGTGAAGAATCAACAACAAGTGGGACACAATCATGAAGTGGAACGAAATTTACTGGATATTTCAAACATTTTAACAAATAAAAAACTGAAAAATTGGGCGTGCAAAATTATTTAGCCCCTTAAAGGTGCACAACGCAAGTTTATGAGTTCTTGCAGAACTATGACCCCTTTGGCGACAAGCGGAATTGCATCCAGAGTTGTGCACGCTCATGGAACACATGCACGCTTGCACGAGCACGAGCTGTTCAGAACACATAAGCGACAGCGATTGCACAAATCTTTTGTTTAGACTCGTAATGTCTACAGAGGTAAGAAAGTTATAAATCTGTAAGTTATTTTGAATATGTGAATGGAATTTGCATTTGAGTAAACTACATATTAATGTTTGAGAGGAAAAACGGGGGTAGTATAGGAGAAAACGTTTTTCACCATTTCTACCTGTTTTGTGTTATGATTGGATTATAATGGAAATGCGTTCATGAATAAGTTATTACTTTGTATAAGCTAAAAAAAATAAGAATAACACCAAACACCCTATTAGTTGGTCAAAAAAGTACTAAAATGTCTCAAGCTAATAAACTAATAATCAAATGGCACTGACATTACCTTCTAAGCTAAAACAGCCTAATCCACCGAATATTTACTGGGGTTTAGCCTGTTTTATTAATCTGCTAAGTAGCATATTCCAATAGCAGTATATCATTATTAGAGACTTTGCTCAACATTGTTTTCTAATTATGAAGCTTACATACCAGCATTTTACATCACACTCCACAAAGCTGAACTGATTTACCTGAATAGCCTACAACAGCGCTGATTTATTTATTAGGTATTAGGTATTTTGACAGGGACAGTACACATTGATAAACATTTCTGTGAATTGTGCCAATACTTTTCAACTACTGTCCCTGAGCAAGGTGTGTAGTGCCCCCAACAAGTTTCACTAGTTTAGACATTTAGAAGGGGGAAAAAAAGGTTACCTGTACACATAACATGGAATTAGTTCACTCAGTACAAGGTCAGGGAAAGAGACAGTGCATGGGCCGGTAGTTATGCAGTTCAGAACAGATCAAATACAGTTATTTGCTATAGTAAATAGAAGGCCTGCTGTACAATATGAGGGAAGTAAAATAAGTACCCCTTTATCATTGTATTTTCTTTCCTGTGATGTGTAGAATAATACAGCATGTATTTTATCACAATAACAACATATTTTATTTTTTCCTTTAGAATTACAGCTCGAATCAATTTGATGTTCCTGTGGAGGGAAGCACTGAGGACAGCAGGGGCAGCAGTGGCAGCAGGGGCGAAGGAGGCCGGGAAGGTGCAGAGGACAATCAACATCTATAGACTGATCAGTGAGGAGGACAGACAATTATCTTGACCCTTTTGGCATTTATGTTGGCTATAAAGAAGCACCATTCAGGCAATAAACAAGTAGTGAGCACATCAGAAAATATGGCTACGAATTAGGGAAGAAACGGCTTTATTGTAAATAATTCCATGTTTGTAAAAATAAATAAATATGCACTGCTTATGTTTGACTTGGAGTCTGTTCAGGGAGCTGATGGCATCTCCTAGAAAAACAAAACATACATTTTTGCCATTAGAACAGTTATTTTATTATGGAAAAGGACATTGAAGTGATGTGGCAAAAATATTAATGAAAATAGGAATCTTGCATATATACACACACTAAAAGAAAAAACAAATGTTCATTGTAAAACAATGAAAAACTAACACAACATACCTGCCCTCTGTGGACTTGTGACTGCACCAGATAGCTGTAGGAGGGGCACAATGCCAAACAGAGGTCCCAGAAACCAAGGTTCACCTAGTCTCAAGCTTCGTTTTCTTGAGAGTTCTCCTGCAGACTGAAGTTGTATTCCTAGAATTTTGTCTGCAGGTCAGGGATGTAACTGTAGTCTTTTGCCTCTTTGTATCCGGTCTGTGACTTCTTGCTGTACAGTCGTTCTTGCCTGCAGAACAAATTATGACATTAGTTCCCAAAACATGCATTATATAGGAAAGTCATAAAGTAATCACTTACAACACTTGGCCTTTGTGGTTGTGGTGGTTGTAGTCCAACGCTGCAAGAAATGTCCTGGCTTCATATGAAAAGGCAAAGGTAGATCCGGGGCGTAGGGAATGGAAAACGCCCCTCTCCATGAATCTCTCCTTGTTATAAAACACAAACATTACATTAGAAAATGCCTATCATTATCTCAAATACAAAAATTATTCAGATTTACTTACGGAAAAAAAAGTCCAGAGACAAAGACATAAACCACTGAATTACCTGAGGACTCCATTCGCCAGCTAAAACAGAAATACAGATGCATGTTAGCTATTTGAGGATTTGCAAATACATGCAGTTTATTACTTACCAACAACAACACTGTTTTTAGTCTGTAATCGGTTGATAATGGCAGCCCTCTTCTCTGTCCAAAACTCCCTTACAGCTGGTACGCAGTAGAAATGCTGTATCCCACAGTAGAAGATGTCACCATTCTCATGTTCATGTACTTGAAGAAGAGGGCGATCTTGGTGTAATTATTCCCAGACAATAGCCCGTTTGCTGCAAGCATAAAGTCCTTGCGACCCATGTTTGAGCAACGGCTGGTTGTTTCACATCCACAACTTGTGTCCACGTGGGCAAAACTATGCAGATAAAGAATAAGCATTACAAATGCACCTACATTATTTTCCATTTGATATTGTTGTTCATGACTTTTTATAAAACACTACATAGCCATGTAGTACTCACCCACTCCACTATAACTGCAGACCCGGTCACATGTCCATGACAGCTTCTTCTAGCCCAATGATGAGAAGTTCATCCATTTGATTCTGCATTGGACCACCAGTGCTGTGTAACAAAAACATTTATTCACACCTTTACAAGGAAAAGACTGTAGGAATTGCATTATGACAAAACATACCACAAAGATATAGGGGCGACATAATCGGAGTCATATGGGTCTGTGGCCAGTTCTTGCTCAAACTCTATCCTGTACAAAAGAAAATAAAGTATCTTAGCCAATAATGTTTGAAAAAATGCACATGAATACATTATTGACCTCAGACGAAGTAAAAAGAGATTATTATTATTATTTATTTGCAATTTACACACCATCTAAACCAGGACCAACTCAGGAGGACTAACTCAGAACACAACCAGGACTACACCAGGTCTGAACTAGGTCTAGACTATGAATAAACCAGGTCTAAAGTAGGACTAAACAATGACTACAAATGTATATGGGCTGCGCTCTTCACAAATAACAATTGATTAGAATCGAGTACACAGTAACAGCAACGTTAGCCTATCAAGTAACATGTTTTCTCCCCTCATACCTCATATAAACTACATGCAAAATGTACCACATCCCGGGAACATTTTACTGATTTTGCCGAAAAAGAAAAAATATATACACAACGGCGTTGAAAATTCAGCCGTGTTGGTCAAGGACATGAGCACTTTTTAGCATTTTGCATCATTTTGAAGACGTTAGCCAAACACAAAAGGCTACCGGTTAGACCATACACAAAAACATAGTTAGCATCTTTTATGTTATATGTTTTATGTTGCACGATTGCTCCGAAGAAAATTCCTAGTTTGTGAACCTGTTCACTGACCATGATAATAAAACCAATTCTGATTCTACATTTAGCTAACGCTACCACCTACACTACACGCTAAACACATAGCATTACAACTATTACGCATCGTCATTTGTTCACATAGATTTACCGTATCAGACATTACAGACTGTATCTTACCATTTTAGCAAGAAGAAACCCAACTGAGGGTCCGTTTAGCCCGAGAGCGGAGCTGAGGTCTCCCCATTTGTTGATGAACGCCTTTCCGATGTTGACTCTCGTCTTACTCCGACGCCTGTCTCACTCCAATTTGCCCCTTTTGGTTGAACTAGACAAACGTTTTATCTTCTTATCTTACGTGGAGTTTGCATTGCTGTTTGGGATGAACTGGAGTTCATCTTCTCTTACAATCCATCCTCTACTTTGGCAAAAGTCGCTGGAGTCTTCGCTGATGCGGATAATGGCGTCGAATACACATACTCCCCAGAGCTAGGCAGGTGCGCGTGAACGTGCATGACGTCACGCCCAGGCTCAAACCTTAAGATTCCGACCCGAATCCCTCTTATTTATTTGACTGCACAGGATTATAGGGGCAATGGCAGTGATCAGACAGGAACTCATTCAGCACATCAGGCAATTGGTTAAGCATGTATGGGTTAGAAAACGGTTATTTTTAACATTTACAGTTGCGCATAGCACCTTTAAGTTAATACTTTTTAGCACCACCTTTTGCTGCGATTACTGCTGTAAGTCGCTTGGGGTATGTCTCTATCAGTTTTGCACATTGAGAGACTGAAATATTTGCCCATTCCTCCTTGCAAAACAGCTCGAGCTCAGTGAAGTTGGATGGACAGCGTTTGTGAACAGCAGTTTTCAGTTCTTTCCACAGATTCTCGATTGGATTCAGGTCTGGACTTTGACTTGGCCATTCTAACACCTGGATATGTTTATTTGTGAACCACTCCATTGTAGATTTTGCTTTATGTTTTGGATCATTGTCTTGCTGGAAGACAAATCTCCGTCCCAGTCTCAGGTCTTTTGCAGACTCCATCAGGTTTTCTTCCAGAATGGTCCTGTATTTGGCTCCATCCATCTTCCCATCAATTTTATCCATCTTCCCTGTCCCTGCTGAAGAAAAGCAGGCCCAAACCATGATGCTGCCACCACCATGTTTGACAGTGGGGATGGTGTGTTCAGGGTGATGAGCTGTGTTGCTTTTACGCCAAACATAACTATAGAAGCCAGTGGCCCTGTGCCACTAAGCCACTAGGATGCACCAGTTTGTTAGAAGTTTCGGACGCGTGTTTCCTTAATTGATGAGCCCAATACTCAGAATATATGGTTCAATATGTCCTTTATTTTTGCCTTAAACACGGTCAAAAGACTGTTTCTCCTCACAGGTGCAACACATCACACTTTGATCACCTCTCTTAAATAGGCAGAGGCCACACCCTTAACACAGCGACACCTAGAGGCCAGGTGGTACATTTTGGCCACTACACACCGGCCCCTTAATTGTTTCTGCATGAGCCAGAACAATTACACATATTTACAGTGGCTAGAATGTACAAAAGGACATTTTTGTGTGCTTTTCTTTAAATACTTTACAATAAAATAGAAATGCATTAATATTTTACATGTACAAAACATTCAATTTTTTTTGTGGTTTACATTTTAAGAGTGGCTTTGGGGTCACAAATGAGAAAGCATGATATTTAATGTCCTGAATTTATTACTTCCATCGTTTCCGCTTGTATGCTTTTGGTCTTTTAAGGTGGAAAAGATCTTGAGCTTCTTCAGAAAGCCTTAAAGATCAAGAGTACATAGGCATTACAAGAATGCAAGATCCTCTTAACTCCTTGTCCAGATCCAGATCCAGGAAAACACCACCAGTAACCTCACATCTCTTCAGCATGCTCTCTCCCTCCACATTCAAACCAACATCAGGGAGGCCTGTCCTGCCCCGTCCTTTCCTCAGAGGGCTTCGTAAACCCTTTCCCAATAGGGTTTCCACAGCACTTGGCCCTATACCTTCGCTGTGAGCCACATCAGAGGAATCCACAATGTTAGAGGGATTTTGCTTGCCATTGGAGATGGAGACATGTTGTTCCTGAGATGGATTAGGAACGTTGGAGAGCTGATCAACAATAACTGGAGTAGTTTCTTTGACAGAGGCTGGGAGTCTGTCATCAGCCCCGGCCCCTGTATTGTCACAAGACGTGGAAGGAGAGATGGTCTGTGGGGCAGGTAGAAGAGGCAGTGGAACAACTGGGGTATATGCTTTAGTCTCTTTTACTAGAGTCAGTTTTGCTTCCTTTTCTTTTATGCTCACTTCCTTGAAGGCAGTTTTATTTCTTCTGTTAGACTTTAGTGAAGCAAGTTTAACATTAACATCAGCCACTTTGATTTCAAACTCAAGTTGTTCCCTTTTCCTCTTAAGAACTGCCATTTGCTCTTCAAGCTCATGCTTTTGCTTTAGTGCGGCTTTCCGAACCAAAAGTGCAGCTATTTCTGCTTTAACTTTAACGGGCTGCAGCAATAGATGAGCTCAGTCTTTTGTGTGAAGACATTGTTTTTTAGCACCAACTCATCCCATTCACATAAAAGCTTATCCTGTAGAGTCCTTTTTTTTTTTTTAAATAGTTGACAAATCATACATGTCTTAATGAGATGAGCATGTCCACTGAAGTCCAAAGGTGGAGGCACTGTCCACATGGCAGTCAAGCGCTGGCCTTTTGCTGTTGCTCCGTTCCCCTCTTCTTTCTGTATCCAGAGTCACGATGCAGCCGCCTGCCGCTTTTCCTTTAGCAACAGGAGACTCAACTTCTTCCCATCAAACAGAGAAGTCTTTTGACTTATATAGAAGCCAGTGGCCCTGTGCCACTAAGCCACTAGGATGCACCAGTTTGTTAGAAGTTTCGGACGCGTGTTTCCTTAATTGATGAGCCCAATACTCAGAATATATGGTTCAATATGTCCTTTATTTTTGCCTTAAACACGGTCAAAAGACTGTTTCTCCTCACAGGTGCAACACATCACACTTTGATCACCTCTCTTAAATAGGCAGAGGCCACACCCTTAACACAGCGACACCTAGAGGCCAGGTGGTACATTTTGGCCACTACAATAACGTTTTGCATTGTTGCCAAAAAGTTCGATTTCGGTTTCATCTGACCAGAGCACCTTCTTTCACATGTTTGGTGTGTCTCCCAGGTGGCTTGTGGCAAACTTTAAACAACACTTTTTATGGATATCTTTAAGAAATGGCTTTCTTCTTGCCACTCTTCCATGAAGGCCAGAGTTGTGCAGTATACGACTGATTGTCGACTGATTGTCGATTACGACTCTGTCCTATGGACAGAGTCTCCCACCTCAGCTGTACATTTCTGCAGTTCATCCAGAGTGATCATGGGCCTCTTGGCAGCATCTCTGATCAGTTTTCTCCTTGTATGAGCTGAAAGTTTAGAGGGACGGCCGGGTCTTTGTAGATTTGCAGTGGTCTGATACTCCTTCCATTTCAATATTATCGCTTGCACAGTGCTCCTTGGGATGTTTAAAGCTTGGGAAATCTTTTTGTATCCAAATCCGGCTTTAAACTTCTCCAACAGTATCTCGGCCCTGCCTGGTGTGTTCCTTGTTCTTCATGATGCTCTCTGCGCAGGTGGATTCTATTTATCATCATTAATCATTTAGGTCAACATTGGATCATTCAGAGATCCTCACTGAACTTCTGGAGAGAGTTTGCTGCACTGAAAGTAAAGGGGCTGAATAATTTTGCACTCCCAATTTTTCAGTTTTTTATTTGTTAAAAAAGTTTGAAATATCCAATAAATTTCGTTCCACTTCATGATTGTGTCCCACTTGTTGTTGATTCTTCACAAAAAATTACAGTTTTATATCTTTATGTTTGATGTTTTGTTTGATGTTTATGTTTTATAATTGTTGTTGGCATTATACACCTTGCCCAGGGACAACAGTTGAAAACTAGCTTTGCAGCTAATACTGACACATTTACAGAAATGTTCATTAATGTGTACTGTCCCTGTGAAATAAACTAATATAATATAAATAAATAAATAAATGCCTGAAATGTGGCAAAAGGTCGAAAAGTTCAAGGGGGCCGAATACTTTCGCAAGGCACTGTACATGTAGGGGTGGGCGATATTGACAAAAATGAATATCTCGATATTTTTTTCAATATCTCGATATCGATATTCAGACGATATTTTTGCAATCCTTCACAGAAATGTGTGCAAACTGGCAAAGAAGGTTCAGTTGGTCTTTTGACTTGCTGTATCTGACCTATTATTGTATAGAATTACTAGTACATAAAGATGTGACACATTATTGATTTAAACATTAGGGCAGGGGAACAAAAATGTATATCGAGGTATGAAAAGAAATATCACAATAACAATGTATTTGGCGATATAATTTACACCTGACAAAATACTTCAAAATCAAAGCCTTCAGACAATAGGGCAAATTCATTTAAAGCTATTTTATTCTATTTATTCATCTAAAGCTCTACCTTCATCTGGAACAGGGGTCTCGAACTCATTTGGACTGGGGGCCACAAATGCAAACCCAGTGTTGGTCGGGGCCGCAACAGACAAAGCCTTTTTTATTAAGTCAATTATGATTTAGCAACTTTTTATTGTTTGCTGTAATATACCTTAAATAGACTGTACATTAACTATCTGCACATTTTTAAGCTTCCAGAGGTTTCCAATTGGCCAAACATTTGCTGAGCTTCTAAATTAGAAATTACAGACTTAGACAATTAGTGTTTTTGTAATTGATCTCATTTTGGTTCAGGTACATTGGTTCAGTGCATCAGTGAATGATCTTTCAGGAGTCAGGTCCAGTTCTGTCTGTTGGCCTATTTAGAAAGAAATGCAAAATGTAATTCAAATGTCCTTTTAATTTAGTGTAGAAAGGCCCAACCAGGGACTGGAGCTGATAATGAGCACTAGCAATAAGCTTCACCTCATGTAAATAATGTGGAGTCAGTGGCCTCAGGCCTTTTTGTGACCTACAGTTAGATAATGGATGGTGCTTTTATTTTTTACCATCAATGTTGCTGTAATTATTTGCAGTATTTTTATACATTTCCATATTCTCTATTTTTAGTGTAACTATGGATCATGTGTTCGCACGTGTCCTTAAGATTAAATTAATGGACATGATAATGTTGCTCTGAGAGAGAGATGGAGAGAAAAGGCTCCTCACTTTACTGTTGTGATAGCCTGGTTTTTACCCTCGTACTCATTTCGTTTCGTACATGTAGGGAAATAATAATTGACTGGAGTTTACGGATGGCTAAGGCCAGGCTACTGTTGTGACGCTTTTAAACACTAATTACGATGTGTTCACTTTGCAAAGTCATGATAAAGGTAACGATGGTAAAGGTGCTTATTGTCATGCTGCTGTGCTGTAACTTTTCCAGCACATGTTTAGCTGAACAACTAAAGTTTGTCCCTCGCGTTCTGACAGTCTCCCACTGTTTCAGAAGCTCCTCTCTCTGTCCGCTGCTGTTAGTCCGTTTCTGTGTTGAAAACAGTTGATAAATCATCTGCAAAAGCGCCGCATCTCTCTTCCCCTGTCTGATGTTGTTGTCATTCTGGCGTCCGCAGCAGCATTGGCGCTACCGTGCGGTGCCTCATGGGAAATGTAGTTCTAACGTGTTTAATGCAATTTACCGGCGGGCCGCATGTAATATAAATAAGAAATCATCTCGCGGGCCGCAAAAAATTATCTCGCGGGCCGCATTTGGCCCCGGGCCGCATGTCTGAGACTCCTGATCTGGAAGAACCATACTGTCAATGGGAAGAACACGAAAGATAAGATAAAATAATTTTGCTACAATATTTGCAACTTCATCTCAATCACAGTGAAATGCTCCTGTAAGTTCACCTGCCTCTGGGCAGTTTACTTGTGTTTTATTGTAAGGAGACTGGGGATAGATCTGTGAGTATTAACGCGTTTGGGAAGTGAGTATTAACGCGTTTTCAAAGGATCCAGTTTTTCCCTATTTCTCCTTTTCGCGTCTCTCCTGATGCACAAGTTTGTCCTGGAACTTACGTGATCTGAAGAAAACAGGTGAGGAGGATATTATTAGCCTTTAACCGCGTTTGCATTGTGGTTTTCTTCACCGTGTTGTTAGTTAGCGCGAGGCTAAAAGTTAGGAAAGCGACTCAAGTGACAAACTTCATTCATATCATTAGATTCTTCATCTCTGTAATCGCTCCACGCTGCCATGTTGTTGTTTTGAATGTGTTACGCAGCGGAGGGGGCGGCTGGCGCTCTACGGTAACCCACAAGGACAACGCGACAGTCCGGAAAAAAAGAAAAAAAAACATGTTTGGGGGGTCGGATTGTACAAATTATGAAATATCTCGATATCCAATTTTGCATATCGTCCAGACAACAATTTCGATATTATCGTCTAAACGATATATCTCCCACCTCTATGTACATGCATATATATATATATATATATATATATATATACACATACATACATACATACATACATACATACATTCACATTCACCCACATTCATCCAGGAACTGGGGGGAGGGGGGTACAAAGTTTGCAATACTACACGAGGGGGGTCACTTATTAGGTGACCCTCGAAGAGATCTGCGAAAAAAAAAAACAGACAAGTGCCATTAAAAAAGCACCTGCCTATGTTTGCAGGCCTCTCATTACAGAGCAGTATTTATCATTGGACTAAAAGTGACGCAACCAAAACAAAGACACAGTATACAAATACCCCAGCCGACAAAATCAACTCTGCATCAATACAACCCAAAATTTCAATTATTACCATTTTATATATATATATATATATATATATATATATATATATATATATATATATATATATATACACATTACAGTACATTACAAATCATACTATGTGGCAAAAAAATAAATCACAATTCTGGAGTATGAGTTATGAACATGCGAATAATATGTGTATTGGCGACTATCAGAATGAACAATACGCCATATATCAGATAAGCCTAGAGAGTCTTGTAGCTCTCAGTGCATTCGACAGTGCTCTGTCAGATGGGAGGGGACCATTCGACCTGTCTAATGTCCCTGTAAGAAAGATTAAAGTAAAGTAAACTATAAGGCTATAAGGGCATGCATAAAGAATATTAAAATAAAAAGTAAAATATGATAAGACGATAACAGTTGACATAGAGCAACAGCAGGATTGTATTTACAGATGTGCAGGTGTATTTAGTGATAAAGTGACAGCAGCAGATCTAAGTGTGGACACACCACACAGTGCAACAGGGCAGATTACATCATGAGTCTGTAACTGAGTCATGGCTCTTGTTTTTGTTCATGAGTCTGATGGCGGAGGGACAAAACTGTTCAAGTGGAGGGAGGTATGAGTCTGTGTGGACCGTAGCCTCCTGCCTGAGGGGAGAGGGGTGAAGAGTCCGTGTCCAGGGTGAGAAGGGTCAGCTGTGATCCGACCCACACGCCTCCGGGTCCTGGACATAGACTGTACAAATAATAGACAACTCCTCCTCACTCCTCCCCGTTTACCACAATGACCGCGTTCAAGGGGGAAATCATGGCGGATTTACAGACTCCTCCTCCCAAGCGCTGACGAAGCATGTTCCTAATAAGGGCATAAGGGCGGGATCTTCACTATAGACTCCGCCCTTGTGTGACACTGGAGGCCGCCATTGCTGTAGTACCGCCATATAGCCGCTAGTCCCCCATTGGAATCCATTGCACTTTAGACACGTTAAAAACAACTTTAATGCCGGTGCCTAATTGTTTGGAACTGTCTACAGCTCGATATTCCTCCTGTGATTACGCTGGGTTAGACACAATCAGAGGCACCGGGCTGGTTATCGTAGGAAACATTTTAGAAATCTTGTGCTTAATGAGGGTCGGACTGTTAGCATTGGAGCTGCGCGAGCTACACGTCGTCGCAAAGCAGAGCAGCCAGTGGCCATTGGTCCTGGAGGTGAACACCAGGCCCATGCAGGGGGGAGGGGGGTAGACGGACGGGGCCTGAGCACCTGCCCCTTTTGCCCCATTCCCCTGAAGTGCCCTTTTCCCTCCATACCTTTTATTTATCTGTATTGATGGAAATTAGCCCAAGGCTACATTCCGGTGTGGCTTGTTCATTAACTTGCACTGTCCCTACCAAATAAACCAATAAATAAAGAAAAATAAAATATTATATTTTATTTATCCAAAGCTTTGCCACGCTCCTTACCATTGGTTTTGCCCCAATAAGCCTCATTAGCTTATATTAATAAATAAAGTCAGAAATGAACACGCCCCTCGTTAGTTCATCGTGTGTTTCCAATGCCCCGCCCACCGGCTCTGCAGCAGAGAGCGGCGCTCAGAGAGAGGAGGAAGTGAGAGCAGAGGCCTCTCCTGCTCAGAACAACGATCTCCACACCTTGTGCTTCAGATCGCTCTTTATTTTGTATCAGTCGGCCTCATAATCGAGGACCAACGAGGTCAACAAGCCCACAGTTTTTTTATGAGCTAAAAATAAACCTTATGTCAGACGTGAAACATATTTTAGCCAAAATATTACAGGCCTATGTTCTCTTAAAACAACGTGCAAAGTACCCCACTAGCAAAAGATACGGCAAAAAAAAAGTATTAATAAAATGAAATAATAGTGGCGGTTGGCTTTCCTCAAATCTATATTTTTAGCTCCTACAGCTCCTTTTACTTTTGTATAAAATAGATAAATAAATAACAACATTTATTCAAAATAAATGTGATGGAGGAGGTGAGGATGGACCACACGGTGATGGAGGAGGTGAGGATGGACCACACAGTGATGGAGGAGGTGAGGATGGACCACACGGTGATGGAGGAGGTGAGGGATGGACCACACAGTGATGGAGGAGGTGAGGATGGACCACACAGTGATGGAGGAGGTGAGGATGGACCACACGGTGATGGAGGAGGTGAGGATGGACTCCATGATTGTCGTGTAGAACTGCACCAGCGTCAGCAGGTGCAGTTTAAGTTTCCTCGGCAGCTTAAGTTTCCTCAGCTGCCGCAGGAAGAACATCCTCTGCTGGGCCTTCTTGATGAGGGAGCAGATGGTTGGCTCCCATTTGAGCTTGTCCCGGGTGATGGTGAAGGAGTCCACGATGGAGATGGGGGTGGGAGAGTCTGTCAGGGCGAGGGGGACGGTGGGGCTGTGTCTTTCCTGAAGTCCATGATCATCTCCACTGTCTTCTGGGCACAAGACACTTGATCGTCCTCACCTCCAGTGTCTGCGTACACTGGTGTATGAATGACAGAGTGAATGGGTGACTGGTTCCTTTGAGCCTAATGAAGGAAGAAACCATTTATCATTTACCTTTTATCGCTCACAGCTACAATCACAGACTCATGTTAAAGTGCATATGACACATTAGACACAACTGTTGCTAAAACACAGTTAACACGATTATATTTAAGATTTTGCTAAAGATTATTCCCAATTTTCTTTAGTTTGACCATTTTTGTGATGTTTATGTTTTCACTTCCTTATTGGACACCGACAGGAAGTGACATCGAAGAAGGTAAACAACTTTAAACTGTTGCCGTGCAACCATGTTAAGTCAATGGGAAATTAATGAGTCAAACTGCTATGGAATGTTTCCTTCTTTTATGTCACTTCCTGTCAGCAGCTTAAACATTCAAATAAAAATAACTTTTCTGCCCAACATTTCTTCATTAAAATTGCTGCTTCACTGAAATACAATGATAACTATGCAACTGATGTAATCCATCTAAAAAGTCATATTTTAAAGAGCATTAAAATCTGTCATATGCACTTTAACATGAATGCACTGCAACAGTTTAAACTTGTTTACCTTCTTCGATGTCACTTCCTGTCAGTGTCTAATAAGGAAGTGAAACTATAAACATCACAAAAATGTCTAAACTAAGAAAAGCTGGGAATAATCTTTAGTAAAATCTTAAATATAATCGTGTTAACTGTGTTTTTGCAAAAATTGTGTCTAATGTGTCATATGCACTTTAACGACCATAATGTGGGCCGATCCATAATGTGGGCCGGTCCATAATGTGGGCCGGTCCATAATGAGGGCCGATCCATAATGTGGGCCGATCCATAATGTGGGCCGATCCATAATGTGGGCCGATCTTTCACAAAAAAGGCCTGATCCGTTTTTAGGTTTGGCCTCGAGGCTGTAAACTCCAGTCCAGAAGATTTTAGATTTGGGTAAAGCTGAACTGGAGAAAATGCGCTCGGTTAAAGGCGGGACTGTTTCCATCCTCTCATTCATACGGCCCTATTGTACATGTTTTTAAACCTACAGACACGGGGAGAACATGTTGACTCTACAGAAAGTCTTCATTTAAAACATATTCATTTAGTTTTAGTCTTTAGACGAAAATGTCATTGAGTTTTCTCTTTAATCTCTTTCTCTTCACATGAATAATATTTATTCGACTTAATCCTCGGCTTCATGTTTCTTCTCCCACATGAACAAAACTCAGAGCTGCTCCTTTGGCAGTGAATCTAAATGACATGAGGCTGTTTCAAAGTGTCACTGAAGTTTGGAGGATTTATCTTTTTACATTTGTCTTATTGTTTTATACATTTGAGTCACAGTTTTCGTCTCATAAACAACTTTTCATTTAGTTTGAATCTCATTTCAGTCAGAAAAACATGACTTTGACTAAAATGATGCTGATTATGAGGCCGTTCTTGTTATTCAGCAGGAAAACCACATTAGATGATCTGATAAAGAGTTGACAGGAAACAGAAACTCTGCAGCCCGTCTTCAGTCGCTCTTCAGACGCTCGTCAGACGCAGATCAACATGTCGCTGCTGCTTCTGTTGCTGATTTTAAACCTGTTTCTTTGTCTTGATGGACAAGGTAAGATGAAGCTTTTGTAATAGCAGATCAAAATCCTAAAATCCTGTGTTTTTAAGAGAAGCACATTCTGCCATAACTCACTGTGCTGTGATAAAAGTTCAGGCTGTCGAAGCATTAGTTCATCTTTGTTTCATCATTTCTAAGACTTTGTTGATCATTTCTAAGCAGTAATGAACTTCCTGAATATGTTTGGAGGTTATAAAAGAGGCTCGGACCCTTTCCCTGACCTTAAGACCAGTGAAGTCCAGCTTTACAAACGTGTCACCCACAAATAGAATCAAACACAAGCAGCATTATTGTAGAATGTGCTGAGTCGGGCCCTCGCCACAGTCTGAGGTCTCACTGGTTTAGCTCCGCCTCCAGGTCACGTGTTATTTTCCACTGGCCGTTTGGTTTTGCCCTTCATTACGAGAGCACATGAAGGCAGCATCACTCTTGTGGGTCTAAGAATAGCTCAGCAGCAGCTTCTCTTAATACTCACAGCTGATTGGCTGAGGCGCGTCACATGTGGCTCCTGCTTCGCTTCACAGAGGAAGTGACGGCCCCTTATCCATCTGAAAGAGTCTCAGGGGCCCCTCAATAATAATAAGTGACTCTATACAAAGGACTGTGTGATTATTTTACTGCTAAAATAACATTTACAGTCAGATCAGGCTTTTGTTCTTAGATCTGCAATAATCCTCCACTGCTGCCTCTTTGGCTTTACTTTAATTTGATGATGCTGCAGTGTTTACTCTTTTGTTCTGTTTCATATTGTGAACATTGTTTTAGTTTATATTTCTGTTGGATTATTCCCTTTAGTCTGTTGTTGTTGTTGTTGTTGTTGTGCACTTTGTATTTTTGCTTTGAATAAGGAAACACTTTGGGCCAGTGTTACTTTGAAGCAGTGGTGGAAGAAGTACTCGATATTCTTACTTAAGTAAAAGTGCAGATACAGGACCAAAAATTGACTTCAGTAAAAGTATCTGATAAAATGTTTACTTAAGTAAAAGTACAAAAGTATGCATTGTAAAATTATTATTATTATTAGTTTATTTGATATGGACATAACAACTGCATTGGACAAACCAGATACATTGTTTTTTAGTGTTATAGCAAAACTGCTAATTTGCAACACTTGTCCATAAATGTACTTCATGAGTAAAAAGTAAAAGTATGTAAGAGTTTAATGTGCAGGATTTTTCAAAAATCATTTGAATCAAAGCAGGTCTAAAGGAGTAAACCACTAAACCAGGTCTAAACTGGGACTAAACCAGTTCATCGTAAAGAGGTCACTTTGAAAATAAAATACTTTTACTTTTAACCCAATTTAAAAATGTAGTGGAGTAGAAAGTAAAAAGTATTCATCATAAAATCTACTTAAGTAAAGTAAAAGTACCTATAATTTGTACTTTTTACTTTGTTACTTCCCACCACTGCTTTGAAGTGGTACATTATAGCAGATAAATGTATTTTTTTCAAAGCTTTGGGGCCCCTGTAAAGCCTCTGAGGCCCCCCCACTTTGGGAGCCTATTTCTAGCACTTTCTAAAAACATGAAAGCAATGATGCTTTAACCTTTAATGCTCCATATTTCTGTTATTGTAAATACAGATTCAAAGAAACTGAGACATTTTAAAAATGCTCTGGATGTTTCACAAGACGGAGGTGCATTTACAGCTAATCCTGCAGCGCCCTCTACTGGGCACATGTGGAATTACTAATGTAACTCAAATCAAAGGAATATATTCACTAAATACTCTGCTCTATTTGAGTGGGTTATATTTAGAATAAACACGGACAAACATTCAAATATATATCAGCTTCAGTTTCAGGCTTAATGTCCCACTTTGATGACGGCCCCTTATCCATCTGAAAGAGTCTCAGGGGCCCCTCAATAATAATAAGTGACTCTATACAAAGGACTGTGTGATTATTTTACTGCTAAAATAACATTTACAGTCAGATCAGGCTTTTGTTCTTAGATCTGCAATAATCCTCCACTGCTGCCTCTTTGGCTTTAATTTAATTTGATGATGCTGCAGTGTTTACTCTTTTGTTCTGTTTCATATTGTGAACATTGTTTTAGTTTATATTTCTGTTGGATTATTCCCTTTAGTCTGTTGTTGTTGTTGTTGTTGTTGTTGTTGTTGTTGTGCACTTTGTATTTTTGCTTTGAATAAGGAAACACTTTGGGCCAGTGTTACTTTGAAGCAGTGGTGGAAGAAGTACTCGATATTCTTACTTAAAGGGACTATACATAAGTTTAACCACAAATAAATGTATACAAATTTAAAATTTCTTTCTCATACATGCAACAGTGGTAATGGTGCTGTATTTACAATGGCAAAAATAATGTTGCTAATGTTAGCTTTTCTTGGCCGCAAAATAAGCCTGACTGTTCACGGATTTATAAGCAGTGAAACGACTACAAAAAGTGGACATGTGCCGTTTACAATATAGTTTATGAGTTAGCTACGCTAACTTTGGGCCCAGGGAATTGAAGAGATGATTTTGGCTTTTCCCAGTAGCATTTCTACCGGTGGAATTATTTTATTATTTCAATTAGGCTTACGCTTATGCAAACAAAGTATATGAGTATTTGGTTTTTTCTTCCTTCAAACGTCAATTATTCGTTTATATGTATTACTTGGCTTCTTCACTCGATTCACTTTGCTGCATTTGCTCAAGTATTTTATCTTGGAAAACATTCACTCAAACTGATTTGGTCTAAATATCTTACAAAACAGTAACGTTTCTTACCTCAGTTGAAGTCATGCCTTTATATCTGTAAATGGACCAGGACGGGACTGTTATTTCTGGTGCTCGTAAAGCCTGAGCGCCTCATGCACGAGCTTATCATCGAGGCTGCAGTTACGCGTTTGGCCTGAGGGGGCAATTGCGAGCACAAAACTGCTAAACTCAACACAGCCCCTTTAAGTAAAAGTGCAGATACAGGACCAAAAATTGACTTCAGTAAAAGTATCTGATAAAATTGTTACTTAAGTAAAAGTACAAAAGTATGCATTGTAAAAGTATTATTATTATTAGTTCATTTGATATGGACATAACAACTGCATTGGACAAACCAGATACATTGTTTTTTAGTGTTATAGCAAAACTGCTAATGTGCAACACTTGTCCATAAAATGTACTTCATGAGTAAAAGTAAAAGTATTTAAGAGTTTAATGTGCAGGATTTTTCAAAAATCATTTGAATCAAACCAGGTCTAAAAGAGTAAACCACTAAACCAGGTCTAAACTGGGACTAAACCAGTTCATCGTAAAGAGGTCACTTTGAAAATAAAATACTTTTACTTTTAACCCAATTTAAAAATGTAGTGGAGTAGAAAGTAAAAAGTATTCATCATAAAATCTACTTAAGTAAAGTAAAAGTACCTATAATTTGTACTTTTTACTTTGTTACTTCCCACCACTGCTTTGAAGTGGTACATTATAGCAGATAAATGTATTTTTTTCAAAGCTTTGGGGCCCCTGTAAAGCCTCTGAGGCCCCCCACTTTGGGAGCCTATTTCTAGCACTTTCTAAAAACATGAAAGCAATGATGCTTTAACCTTTAATGCTCCATATTTATGTTATTGTAAATACAGATTCAAAGAAACTGAGACATTTTAAAAATGCTCTGGATGTTTCACAAGACGGAGGTGCATTTACAGCTAATCTGCAGCGCCCTCTACTGGGCACATGTGGAATTACTTATGTAACTCAAATCAAAGGAATATATTCACTAAATACTCTGCTCTATTTGAGTGGGTTATATTTAAACCTGCAGCGCCCTCTACTGGGCACATGTGGAATTACACATGTAACTCAAGTTACCTTTACTTATAACAAAAAAAGCTTTTTTAAATAAAAAACATTATTTTTTATATGAAAACCAAAGATACTTGTCAGACATTTCCTGCTCATATTTATGTGACTAATCTACAGCTGAAGTCTTTCTCTACATTTGAATCTTTCCCTGTTCACCTGCAGCGTCTCGCCTTCAGTAAATTCATCCAAATGATCCAGTCTTATAAAACACAGATACACATACATTCTCCACACAGGTTTTATACAAACATATATAATGTACACAGGTACAGTATGTTTACCACACTATTATTATTATTATAATTATTTAAGTTTATGAACAGGGGTGGGAGTCAATAAGCTTGTCTTCTTCCCACTCCTTTTCGAGCCAGAATATAAATTATTTTTCTTTCTTTTTTCTTTATTATGTATAATATTCTTCTGTTTTTCTTTCTTGGCTTTGTGACTCGTTGTAGCTCGAAATAAAAACTCAAACAACAATAAAACAATTTATTTATCATTTATTTATTTGTTTATTTGAGCAGTAAGTTTGCTCAACAGGAGTGGGCTGAAGCAAATAGCTTATAAGCCCCACCCCAAAATGAAAAACAATAACATTTACATTAACAATCAAAGCACAACCTGTTGCTCCGCTGATTCCTGGGCCTCCTTGTTATGAGTCTGGATACACCTAATATAAGCCTTGCTGTATGACCATACTTCTCTGATGTTCTGCATTGCTTCTTAACTACTCAAGTGTAACAAAGGTACCTTTGATGTCCTTTTATACAATATTCTGTACAACTTGTTAATACTTATTCTTGGGGTTCGCACACACCGTTTGTATGTGTGTGTGCGTATGTGTACATTGTTTTATTTATTTATTTTCTTTTGAGATCATGTGACCTCATTAGAGATGTAACTTAAACAGGTGTGTCCCCACTCCTCTTCATGTCTGAGGAACGAAACGTTACGACTTACGACTTGGTGCAAGTAAAATAAATAGTGGGAGCAAACGTGAGCTGTGCGCTGCTCGTTTTTTCTTTGTTTATTCATCTTTTTGGTCCAGCACGCTGGTTTAGGAACTTGGATGTGAGCGCCTGCTCTATTCCCGCTGATTCCTGGACCATCTCCACGTGTTCTTCTCCTACAGTGACAGCTCTTGTGTATGATCTTGTATTCATTTACATTAGTTTGATGTCAGTCTTATCAAAGAGAGGATAAACCTATAGTTGATTTTAACTTTAGCCATTTTCATTAAATCTGGAAATGTACCCGTTTTGAAAGACAAATTAAAAATATGGGATAGCGGTGTGACCATGTGACCTGTTTAACAATACTCATATCTACATCGTCACAGTCCAAGGATTTCTTATTTATGACATTTCTAACTATATCAGTTATTTCTTGTCCTGTTGGCGTAAGAAACATTGTATTTGTGTTTTCCTGGACACAGTCATAATTATGTGTGCATGGTGGAGTTATTGAGGAGGATAATTCAGGTCCTTTGCTTATGAAGTACTTATTGAACTCACTCACAATTTCATTTGAATTTTCAATTTTCTGACCATTTGGCATAAAGCTCTGTGGTAATACATTTCCTTTTGAGGTCCTTCGAAGTACATCATTTATATTACACCAGAGAGCTTTAGTGTTTGTCTTATTTTTTTCGAGTAGTGCACTATAATACTTTTTTTTGCAGTTTCTTATTATGTTAGTAAGTTTGTTTTTGTATCTTTTGTATTTATTTTCAGATTCACTTGTTCTTTTTGTTAAAAAGACTTTGTATAGTGAATTATTTTTCTTACATGCATTTGCTGAACCCGTAGTCATCCAGGGACTCGTCATCTTTTTCTATTTACAATTGCTTTCTATTTTTGTGCAGTGCAGGTCATAGAGGGTCATGAAAGTTCTTAAGAAGATATTATAAGCTGCATCTACATTGGTTTCTTCCAAAGAGAGATTTCCAGTTTGTTTCTGCTACGCTGACTTTAAAGGCGTCTAGCGCGTTATCATTTAACAATCTGATACATTTAGTGACATGTGTTTTTTCATCTTTAGTTTTCCTATTTTCTAGGTTATACAGAACAAAATCTGGAAGGTGATCACTTATATCTGTTACTAGAATCACACTTGGAAGGTCTTCACTGAGAACATTTGTAAACTTCATCCCACTGCCTTTCGAAATGGATCGTTTTATTTGTATGCTGTATGTTTTTGTTTTTGTTTTTTTGTTGCCATTGTCTGCCCGGAATGAATAAATAAATGAATGAAATGAATGAATACAGTGCCTTGCAAAAGTACTAATACACCTTGAACTTTTGCACATTGTGTCATGTTCACAACCCTAAACGTAAAGATTTTATTTGAATTTTTTACTGAAAGTTCACACACAAGTAACAGACGACTGTGAAGTGAAAGCAAAATGATACATGATTCTGTTATTTTACAAAAATAGAAAAGTGAAAAGTGGGGTGTGCATAAGTATTCATACAGCATGACTTAATACTTTGTGGAACCTCCTTTTGCTGCAATAACAGCAGCAAGTCTTCTGGGGTTTGACTCTACAAGGTTTGCACATGTAGAGACTGACATTTTAGCCCATTCCTCTTTACAAAACAACTCAAGCTCTGTCACATTAGAAGGAGAGCGTTTGTGAACAGCAGTTTCAGGTCTTTCCACAGATTTTCAATAGGATTTAGGTCAGGACTTTGACTGGGCCATTCTAACACATTAATATGTTTGTTTTAAACCATTAAATGTTGAAGTAAAGGCTCAAATCAGCAAAGCCTCCGCTGGGTCACAGAAAGGTTCAAATACACATTAGATTTAACCTTTGACAACAGCTGGAAACATCTGCAATCCAGGTCAATGTCAAAGTAAAGAGTTTAGGATGTAATAGTTTAGTGTTTCTTCCTGGTGTTGTTGTAAAGAGGCCCCGCCCACTTTGACCTCTTTTTGTCTCAGCACTTCCTTTGTAGTGACTCTTCCTGTAGAGCGTGAAGTCCGTTCATTCAGCGGAGAACGAGGGGAAATGTTTGTGGCTAAAATCTGATGTCGAGTCGATTGATTTGTGTCAAATGTTCATTTGCATCAACAAGTCGACACTGCACTGTTTCTCTGCGCGGGATAAAAACGGCTTTGTGTCCGAGTAGAACCGTCTCCTGTCCTGTGTAACTAATACGAGTGAAGGGGCGGGGCCAATTCATGGCCACGCCCACGAGAACTTCCGGAATAAAGTGAATAGAAATAAAGTTTGATTTGATTGATTGAAGTTAAAGGTAATAGTTTGTTATTTCCTGCTGACGGCGCCGCTCTGCACAGACCCACATCAGAGACACTGAAACATTACTGACCTTTACTACATAAAGGAGAGACTTACTGCAGAGCGGCTCAGACTGTGACCTCATCTTCATACGCACTATGTAAACCTGCACTGCTAATACTGTTTATTTGATTTTTTACTGTTTATACTTTTGCCCCTTAAAGTTTGTGGTCATTGTATATAAAATAGCTGTATTCCTGTTTATGAGTTTGCACATTTCCTGTGTGTCCTGCACAGCCTGAGTGTTTCTGAGAGCTGAATGTAACCAGTGAATTTCTCCATTGTCAGATCAATAAAGGCTTATCTTATCTTAGACTCGGTGCGGCTGGTCGGGGGGCGGAGCCTGTGTTCAGGATCTCTGCAGATCCAGGACCAGTCCTTGGCCCAGTCCTGGGCCGGGGTCTGTGAGGGGGCCTTGGACCGTCGCGGGGCAGAGGTGCTGTGCAGGGAGCTGGGCTGTGGGGCTCCTCTCCTCCAGGGGCGCTCTCTCCTCTGGGCAGACGTTCCACTGTGAGGGAAACGAGTCTAAGCTGATGGACTGTAACCGGACCAGGACCGGCCCAGAGACCTGCCCCACTCTCAACCTCACCTGCAAAGGTAAGGGGCGGGGCCAGGGCGGGGCCTGTAGAGGGGCGGGGCTCACCTGTGTTTGTGTCCAGAGCCGCTGAGGCTGGTGGGAGGGGCCAGTCGCTGTGAGGGGACGGTGGAGGCGGAGCTCAGAGGAGAGTGGAGACGAGTGATGACCCGCTATGACGACTGGGACTGGAGGCGGCGGCCGCCGTGTGTCGAGGCCTGGACTGTGGATTTCCTGTTTCTACAGAAAAGAGAGACGGGTCTGACAGTAAAGTGTGGGGCGTCTGGACTGACTGTGTGAAGAAGAGCTCTGTGAGAGGCTGTCTCCTCGATGTTGACTCATCTGATTCCCGCCTCCTCCAGGTTATTTGTTCAGGTTGGTTTAAATCCAGAGTTTCTTCTTCTCACAATCTCTGCTCAGAGTCAGTTCAGTGAATGTGGTGCTGCCCCCTAGAGGAGGACACAGATAATCCTCTGCTCCCATTGGCCGAGGCGGGGAGTACTCAGTTACTTTTACTCAAGTACTTTATGTAACTGTTTCCACTAACTGCACGTAGAGTATCACACAGTACTTTTACTTCTACTGCAGTAGTTTATGTTGAAGTAACAGTACACATAAAAAACTACTTCATCTTATATATTTGTATCTAACATGACTTTCCTTTGGCTAAAGTTTATGGATTATTATTTGAAACATTATTTGTTGTTTTGTCTCATTAACATGAAACAAACATGAATCAGACTTTACTCCAACAGTTACTCGAGTATTTCACCAAGTACTTATGTACTTTTACTGGAGTAGCTGTTTGGGTCAGTACTTTTAAATCTACTTTGAGTGAAATGATTTTAAAGCAGCCTGACTCTTATTCCAGTGAATACTGAGGCCCCGGCCCATTGGTCAGTTTAGTCACATGACCTTTTGCTCGGGATCATTCTCTGTCATTTTGAAGGACAGGCTCATAAATAATCTGTCATGAGCTGTTTTTACTCTTCATTCATTCATCTCTCATTTGACACATGTTTAAGGCGTTTAAAGAGATATAAAGCTATTATTTATGTTGGGAAATAATGTGAGACTGCAGGATAAACGGAGCTAAACTAAACCTGATCTGAAATAAGAATAAGAATCAGGACATTTTGTACTTTTATCCTCCTTTGGTTCTACAGATCAGAACTTTTCACTGCATTGTATTGACGTCCTGCTCCAGGCCACAGCATCAACAATGTTCAAGTTCATATGACAGGTTTAACGCTTTGGAAATAGGACTTATTTAGAAGGATCACATCAGTTACATAATTATCTTTTTATTTCAGTCAAGCAGCAATTTTAATGAAGAAATGTTGGGCAGCAGTTTCTTTTATTTGATTTTTTAAGCTGCTGACAGGAAGTGACATAGATAAAGGTAAAGTTCACAGCAGTTTGACTCATCTCCCATTAACTTAACTTGGTCGGCACGGCAACAGTTTAAAATTGTTGTTCTTCTTCTATGTCACTTCCTGTCAGTGTCCAATAAGGAAGTGAAACTATAAACATCACAAAAATGGACAAATTAAAGAAACTGGGAACAATCTTTAGCAAAATCTGTTTTAGCACAAACTGTGTCTAATGTGTCTGAGGCTCTTTAACTGTTGCAGCTCAGGCTCATATTTCACTGTTACAAACAGATGATTATTTGTGTTTCCTGATTTTAAAGCACGTGTTAAAGAAACACAGAGGGCGAACAGGGCGATATTCAGCAGGTCACATGTGTGTCTTTGAAGCACACGCCTCTTCCTGTAGAGCGTGAAGTCCGTTCATTCAGCGGAGAACGAGGGAAATGTTTGTGGCTAAATCTGATGTCGAGTCGATTGATTTGTGTCAAATGTTCATTTGCATCAACAAGTCGACACTGCACTGTTTCTCTGCGCGGGATAAAAACGGCTTTGTGTCCGAGTAGAACCGTCTCCAGTCCTGTGTAACTAATACGAGTGAAGGGGCGGGGCCAATTCATGGCCACGCCCACGAGAACTTCCGGAATAAAGTGAATAGAAATAAAGTTTGATTGATGATTGAAGTTAAAGGTAAAGTAATAGTTTGTTATTTCCTGCTGACGGCGCGCTCTGCACAGACCCACATCAGAGACACTGAACATTACTGACCTTTACTACATAAAGGAGAGACTTACTGCAGAGCGGCTCAGACTGTGATCTCATCTTCATACGCACTATGTAAACCTGCACTGCTATACTGTTTATTTTATGTTTTACTGTTTATACTTTTGCCCCTTAAAGTTTGTGGTCATTGTATATAAAATAGCTCTATTTCCTGTTTATGAGTTTGCACATTTCCTGTGTGTCCTGCACAGCCTGAGTGTTTCTGAGAGCTGAATGTAACCAGTGAATTTCTCCATTGTCAGATCAATAAAGGCTTATCTTATCTTAGACTCGGTGCGGCTGGTCGGGGGGCGGAGCCTGTGTTCAGGATCTCTGCAGATCCAGGACCAGTCCTTGGCCCAGTCCTGGGCCGGGGTCTGTGAGGGGCCTTGGACCGTCGCGGGGCAGAGGTGCTGTGCAGGGAGCTGGGCTGTGGGGCTCCTCTCCTCCAGGGGCGCTCTCTCCTCTGGGGCAGACGTTCCACTGTGAGGGAAACGAGTCTAAGCTGATGGACTGTAACCGGACCAGGACCGGCCCAGAGACCTGCCCCACTCTCAACCTCACCTGCAAAGGTAAGGGGGCGGGCCCTGTAAGGGGGAGGGGCCTGTAGAGGGGCGGGGCTCACCTGTGTTTGTGTCCAGAGCAACTGAGGCTGGTGGGAGGGGCCAGTCGCTGTGAGGGGACGGTGGAGGCGGAGCTCAGAGGAGAGTGGAGACGAGTGGTGGCCTATAACCCTATGGCTATGACCACTGGGACCTGGAGGCGGCGGCCGCCGTGTGTCGAGGCCTGGACTGTGGATTTCCTGTTTCTACAGAAAAGAGAGACGGGTCTGTCAGTAAAGTGTGGGGCGTCTGGACTGACTGTGTGAAGAAGAAGAGCTTTGTGAGAGACTGTCTCCACGATGATGACTCATCTGATCCCCGCCTCCTCCAGGTTATTTGTTCAGGTTGGTTTAAATCCAGAGTTTCTTCTTCTCACAATCTCTGCTCAGAGTCAGTTCAGTGAATGTGGTGCTGCCCCTAGAGGAGGACACAGATAATCCTCTGCTCCCATTGCCGAGGCAGGGAGTACTCAGTTACTTTTACTCAAGTACTTTATGTAACTGTTTCCACTAACTGCACGTAGATTATCACACAGTACTTTTACTTCTACTGCAGTAGTTTATGTTGAAGTAACAGTACACATAAAAACTACTTCAATCTTATATATTTGTATCTAACATGACTTTCCTTTGGCTAAAGTTTATGGATTATTATTTGAAACATTATTTGTTGTTTTGTCTCATTAACATGAAACAAACATGAATCAGACTTTACTCCAACAGTTACTCGAGTATTTCACCAAGTACTTATGTACTTTTACTGCAGTAGCTGTTGGGTCAGTACTTTTAAATCTACTTTGAGTGAAATGATTTTAAAGCAGCCTGACTCTTATTCCAGTGAATACTGAGGCCCCGGCCCATTGGTCAGTTTAGTCACATGACCTTTTGCTCGGGATCATTTCTCTGTCATTTTGAAGGACAGGCTCATAAATAATCTGTCATGAGCTGTTTTTACTCTTCATTCATTCATCTCTCATTTGACACATGTTTAAGGCGTTTAAAGAGATATAAAGCTATTATTTATGTTGGGAAATAATGTGAGACTGCAGGATAAACGGAGCTAAACTAAACCTGATCTGAACAGAAATGTGTTCAAACTCGTGCGTAAAAGTCTCAAAGGAGGACGACTTATTCAGAGCATCATCTGCTCCTCAATATCAATTCTATTCAACTTTATTACAGACTCAGAGGGACACAATAAAAGCAACAATAATACAAAACATAACAATGAACACGGTGAGTTTAAAACACAGCTATAGCAGCAGCTCCACATCCTCCACTGATCACCAATGAAACTACAGGTGACGTCAACCAGAGACACAACTACTGTATTCACCCACTTATTCAGTCCACAGGAGGATTTGAACAACACTATTTTCATTTAGTCCGTACAAAATCCAAATCTACAACGTTCTACTGTCTGTTCATGTCATCGTCATCAGACAAGTCCTCTGTAAATATATGCACAAGAGATTTGTTTACTTTGTAACATTACGCACTATATTTGACAAATAAGAATCAGGACATTTTGTACTTTTATCCTCCTTTGGTTCTACAGATCAGAACTTTTCACTGCATTGTATTTGACGTCCTGCTCCAGGCCACAGCATCAACAATGTTCAAGTTCATATGACAGGTTTTAACGCTTTGGAAATAGGACTTATTTAGAAGGATCACATCAGTTACATAATTATCTTTTTATTTCAGTCAAGCAGCAATTTTAATGAAGAAATGTTGGGCAGAAGTTTCTTTTATTTGATTTTTTAAGCTGCTGACAGGAAGTGACATAGATAAAGGTAAAGTTCACAGCAGTTTGACTCATTTCCCATTAACTTAACACGGTCGGCACGGCAACAGTTTGATTATTTTTTAATTATTATTATTATTCAACATTTACAAACTGTAAGGCACTAAACAGTTCACAGCATGTCAAGGCACATTCGGTTGAGTAGAAGAAAATTGCATAAAACAGTGCAATATTAAGGCAAGTGTAAAAATAAACATAAAAATTAATAAATAATAATATTAATTGGCAAAATAACTCAAAGAAATAATAATAAAATAAATAAAATGTATAAACATCTTCAGGTTTAAGGGTCAGTTCATTTATAATGTTGCATTTGACTTAGAAGCTCTATTGCTTTTTTAATTTTCATAACTTTTAAAGATTTGCAGTACAGATTAAATTCATTAATGAAACCTCTAAATCAGGGGTGTCCAAACTACGGCCGCGGCCCACTTTTAAATGGCCCGCTGCAAATCCCCCCCTCAAAAAAAAAAAAAAAATTTTTTTTTAGTATATAATTGAATATGTCCCACATATGAAACAAGTGGTTGACTGCATGTATTTTTCAGTCTTAACACTCGTTGATGCTGCTGTCTTCAACAGTCCCGGCGTCAAGAGGGGCCGTAAGGGGGCGTCGCCCCCTCACACGGACAGTCCGCCCCCTCAGTCAAATGTAGTGTTTTCATTTTTTTAATATATTGTTTTCAGTCTATGATGTGTTCAAAACAACCCAAAACTCGAAGAAACTCCACTGACTCTAATGAACAGCGTTAATTATAATACATCCATGATGAACAGTTTTGGAATTTCAAATTCAGAGTTTCCAGTGGTCCTTGAACCCATCACGCACCTGCTTACTATGTCATCAGTGCATCATCCCGCCATAAGGAGTAGCCTGTAGCCAGCAGTTATATTTTCTGTTCAGAATGGAGTGTTTGTGAGCGTGGGAAAATGTGCGTGTCCCGATTGGTCAATCGTGTCACAACATCGCAGTGCAAGGCTCCTACTGCTACGAAGCCTTCAACTTGGCTATAGTTCTGTCAAATGGAGATAAAAGTCGGCGACACGAAGAAGCGGGACGTATTTCAGTGGATTTAATAAGAGAAGGAGACGGGCCTGAGATGGAGGAGCGGAGGAGACAGTGGAGAAAGAGGAGAGAGGCGAGCGGTTAGCGGTGAGGTGAAGCTGAACAGTCCGTCTCCAGACTCAGTAAGTGCCGCTAAACTCTGTTCGCGTTGAAATGTAGCTTGAAAAGATGGTTCTCATTAACTTTTGGTGATATAAAGTTGTGCTGTTTCGTGTGGGAATCGCTGTGGCCATGAAATTAGTTGTTTGTGCCGCTGTTTTAAACAGAGAAATGAAAAAGGAGGCGCCGCAGTGTTTTTCTGTCTTTATTTCACTCGGTCTTTGGCCGCTGCAGTCTGTGTGTTCACTTTGGGGACGGTAAAATCACCCATGTTTCTCCTGTGCGTCCAAAATCAGGCTTAAAAATCAAACATGTTTGATTTCCTGCGACTGTAGTCCAGTTGCGTCTGACTGCTGCTCACACTACACGATTCAAACGCCAGTCCAGTCGTGACCCCCACACTACGCGACCGACTCTGTGTGACTGCCTTCGACTATAGACACGACTCGGGAAGACTCGGCGCGACTGAGAATTGTATCAAAATCGGGCATAAAAATCGTGTAGTGTGTGCGGACCCTAACGTCATCGCCCCCTTGGTTTTCAGCCGCCCCCCTTCTGTACTGAGCTGGCGCCGGGACTGGTCTTCAACAAGGCAGTGGCGCCATATCAGAGCAATCAAAGAAAAAATCCAAAAGACAAACAAAAGATGGCAGAGAAAAAGAAACACAGGATTGATAAGTGCTGAAAATTTCAGCCACAGTGGGGAAATCATTATTTCTTCAGAGGTAAATGGGAGATGTGTTTGTTTCATCTGCAACGATACTGTTGCAGTAATGAACACAGTGTTAATAATCAATGTTCCTAATAAATTCAGTCATTTTTTAAGGGATTCATGTTAAGTTACTTTGGGCTATACATCTCAGTCTGTGCTGGTGACTAACTGTGTTATTTCGATGTGGATTACCTTTTTTCTTTTGTTAAAAATAAATGAAAATCCAGTAATATAAAGCTGTGATGAACGCCTTTTTTTTTTTTTTAACTTTGAGCATATTCTGGGCTCGAAATCGTGACCATTTCTTCGCAAACGCTCCCAAATTTATGCCTTTGCGATCTAAAAATAGGATTACTCGCATGTTTGCGACTCCCAGCGTAAATGCTCCGGTCCACCTTAAAAGAAAGACTTCTCGTGCTGTTTCACAAAAGCTGCCTGTCAGCAACTGCAAACTTTCTGTTCTAAAATTGTTCGAGAGCATATAGTAAACTACGATCTGTCCTCTCTTTAGACTCAGCGCCGACCTGCTCTCATTCATCTGCCGTTATCATTGAATGAGCCAATGTTTTTACACAACTGTAGTCTCTTTATGAGCAAACGAGGAATATATATGTCATTCATAAACTCATTGGGACTGGGAGCATCTCTCAAATGACCCTCGATGTCTGGAGGAGAACCAGCACAAACTTCAATCCAACCCGCTCGCCCCCTCGTGCAGCGCTGAAAGCGAATCATCGCCGCTCTCGTAATATACAAAACGTAAAGTCACAAACGCAATGTCAAACACGTCTTCAAAGGTCTGGCAAAGGAGTTTGCCGCGTGTAGCAGACGAGATGCAGAGAGTGCAGTGAAGCAGGGGCGGAGCAGAGAAAGTTGGGGGTTGGGAGGCATAAAATCTGGAGTCCCATTTACAGTGTTAAAATATAATGAGTTTTGTAGATTTCTCAATCATTGCAAACAGCTAAAATAACACATCTAGAATGCAACAGAAGGCTGGAAGTGGCATGTGATATGTTTAAATTCCCCTCTTCAAAAACTTCCCTGTTTTCCTTTTTTTGGTTGTGCTCCTAAATTTTAGAATTATAGGAGCACAAGCGCTACCAAGAGAAAAGTTAATTTTGAGCCCTGCATATTCAGTTAAAAAGCACAGTTAACATTTTATTGAATTTGCTAACTTTAATACAATAGAGGTGAAATTATATATTTGACCTCTACTGAGTGCGGCCCAGTTTGTATATTTTTCTGTATGTGGCCCTCAGTGAAAAAAGTTTGGACACCCCTGCTCTAAATGCAGGAGGGGATTTGAAAAATGTTGACCTATGTTTATTTTGCCAATATGAGGATTATGTTTACCAGCAAGTTATCCAATTTGCTTTCCAAAACCATTCCATATAAAATATCTGCATGCGATGTCAATTTAACCGATACATTCTTTCTCTCCAACCACTCTTGGATCTGAGACCAAAAACTTGAACAAATTTACAATCATAAAAAATGTGGCAAGTGGTTTCCACTTCAGTTTTACAGAAGGAACATTCATTACTATCAAAGTTAAATCTTAGTCTTAAAAATTCACTTAACGGATATATGTTGTTGAGAAGTTTAGAATGAATTTCCTTGGATTTTGGAAGAATCGGATATTTCAGATATTCTGTTCTTATTTCTTACCTTAACTGGCTCATATTCTTTGAGATCCTGAATTCGGCTGTATTGTTTAGAATAAAGCTCATTAGTTTGTACTTGTCTAATAAATCTGTTATTACACAGTTTAAAATTGTTGTTCTTCTTCTATGTCACTTCCTGTCAGTGTCCAATAAGGAAGTGAAACTATAAACGTCACAAAAATGGACAAACTAAAGAAAACTGGGAACAATCTTTAGCAAAATCTGTTTTAGCAAAAATAGTGTCTAATGTGTCTGAGGCTCTTTAACTGTTGCAGCTCAGGCTCATATTTCACTGTTACAAACAGATGATTATTTGTGTTTCCTCATTTTAAAGCACGTGTTAAAGAAACACAGCGGGCGAACAGGGCGATATTCAGCAGGTCACATGTGTGTCTTTGAAGCACACGCCTCTTCCTGTAGAGCGTGAAGTCCGTTCATTCAGCGGAGAACGAGGGGAAATGTTTGTGGCTAAAATCTGATGTCGAGTCGATTGATTTGTGTCAAATGTTCATTTGCATCAACAAGTCGACACTGCACTGTTTCTCTGCGCGGGATAAAAACGGCTTTGTGTCCGAGTAGAACCGTCTCCAGTCCTGTGTAACTAATACGAGTGAAGGGGCGGGGCCAATTCATGGCCACGCCCACCAGAACTTCTGGAATAAAGTGAATAGAAATAAAGTTTGATTTGATTGATTGAAGTTAAAGTAATAGTTTGTTATTTCCTGCTGACGGCGCCGCTCTGCACAGACCCACATCAGAGACACTGAAACATTACTGACCTTTACTACATAAAGGAGAGACTTACTGCAGAGCGGCTCAGACTGTGACCTCATCTTCATACGCACTATGTAAACCTGCACTGCTAATACTGTTTATTTTATTGTTTACTGTTTATACTTTTTGCCCCTTAAAGTTTGTGGTCATTGTATATAAAATAGCTCTATTTCCTGTTTATGAGTTTGCACATTTCCTGTGTGTCCTGCACAGCCTGAGTGTTTCTGAGAGCTGAATGTAACCAGTGAATTTCTCCATTGTCAGATCAATAAAGGCTTATCTTATCTTAGACTCGGTGCGGCTGGTCGGGGGGCGGAGCCTGTGTTCAGGATCTCTGCAGATCCAGGACCAGTCCTTGGCCCAGTCCTGGGCCGGGGTCTGTGAGGGGGCCTTGGACCGTCGCGGGGCAGAGGTGCTGTGCAGGGAGCTGGGCTGTGGGGCTCCTCTCCTCCAGGGGGCGCTCTCTCCTCTGGGGCAGACGTTCCACTGTGAGGGAAACGAGTCTAAGCTGATGGACTGTAACCGGACCAGGACCGGCCCAGAGACCTGCCCCACTCTCAACCTCACCTGCAAAGGTAAGGGGGCGGGGCCAGGGGCGGAGCCTGTAGAGGGGCGGGGCTCACCTGTGTTTGTGTCCAGAGCCACTGAGGCTGGTGGGAGGGGCCAGTCGCTGTGAGGGGACGGTGGAGGCGGAGCTCAGAGGAGAGTGGAGAGGAGTGGTGACCTATGACCCTATTACCCCTGGGACCTGGAGGCGGCGGCCGCCGTGTGTCGAGACCTGGACTGTGGATTTCCTGTTTCTACAGAAAAGAGAGACGGGTCTGACAGTAAAGTGTGGGGCGTCTACTCTGACTGTGTGAAGGAGAGCTCTGTGAGAGGCTGTCTCTTCGATTATGGCTCATCTAAGTCCCTCCTCCAGGTTATTTGTTCAGGTTGGTTTAAATCCAGAGTTTCTTCTTCTCACAATCTCTGCTCAGTCAGTTCAGTGAATGTGGTGCTGCCCCCTAGAGGAGGACACAGATAATCCTCTGCTCCCATTGGCCGAGGCGAGGAGTACTCTGTTACTTTTACTCAAGTACTTTATGTAACTGTTTCCACTAACTACACGTAGAGTATCACACAGTACTTTTACTTCTACTGCAGTAGTTTATGTTGAAGTAACAGTACACATAAAAAACTACTTCAATCTTATATATTTGTATCTAACATGACTTTCCTTTGGCTAAGTTTATGGATTATTATTTGAAACATTATTTGTTGTTTTGTCTCATTAACATGAAACAAACATGAATCAGACTTTACTCCAACAGTTACTCGAATATTTCACCAAGTACTTATGTACTTTTACTGCAGTAGCTGTTGGGTCAGTACTTTTAAATCTACTTTGAGTGAAATGATTTTAAAGCAGCCTGACTCTTATTCCAGTGAATACTGAGGCCCCGGCCCATTGGTCAGTTTAGTCACATGACCTTTTGCTCGGGATCATTTCTCTGTCATTTTGAAGGACAGGCTCATAAATAATCTGTCATGAGCTGTTTTTACTCTTCATTCATTCATCTCTCATTTGACACATGTTTAAGGCGTTTAAAGAGATATAAAGCTATTATTTATGTTGGGAAATAATGTGAGACTGCAGGATAAACGGAGCTAAACTAAACCTGATCTGAACAGAAATGTGTTCAAACTCGTGCGTAAAAGTCTCAAAGGAGGACGACTTATTCAGAGCATCATCTGCTCCTCAATATCAATTCTATTCAACTTTATTACAGACTCAGAGGGACACAATAAAAGCAACAATAATACAAAACATAACACTTAAAGACTGTTGCAGCTCAGGCTCATATTTCACTGTTACAAATGCAAATAGGAGATTATTATTATTTGTGTTGATTTTCAATCCGTCACAAATACAAACGTCCTTCACCGTCAGAGATAAAAATATTCGGTAAATGATGAAGAGTTTCTGGTTAATGTGACCTCTGCTCCTCAGATCTGCTGAACGTCCCGGAGGTGTCTGTGTCTGAGGGGTGTGGGCTCCGCGGGCAGAGGGCGAGCTCTTTGGGCCGCGGGCACAGGAGGGTGACTGGGCGTCGCCGGGAGAGGGCGGGGTCTGGGTGCAGATGGGGGGCACATTTCCGGGTCAAATGCTCCGTGGAGCCGCAGTACCCGGGAGGCTCCTTCCAGCTGCTCTCTCCCACTCTCAACCTCACCCTGCCGGCCCTCATCACTCCGCCCACTTCCTGTTTACTGACGTAGGCCGCGCCCACAAAGGGAACTACACCTGTGTTTACATCCAGGAAGTGTTCAACCACAGCTTCACCTCCAGCAGCTCCCTCCACATCCACCCAGGAGGTAAGGCCACAAAGGAACTACACCTGTGTTTAAACAGCTCCATCTACATCCACCCAGGAGGTAAGGCCACAGAGGAACTACACCTGTGTTTAAACAGCTCCATCTACATCCACCCAGGAGGTAAGGCCTTAAAGGAACTACACCTGTGTTTAAACAGCTCCATCTACATCCACCCAGGAGGTAAGGCCACAAAGGAACTACACCTGTGTTTAAACAGCTCCATCTACATCCACCCAGGAGGTAAGGCCACAAAGGAACTACACCTGTGTTTAAACAGCTCCATCCACATCCACCCAGGAGGTAAGGCCACAAAGGAACTACACCTGTGTTTAAACAGCTCCATCTACATCCACCCAGGAGGTAAGGCCATGGGTACAGGCTCCGTCTGGGACACAGTTAAGTCCATAATCACTCACCAGTTCTTTATAGATGGAGCAACAACTCCCCGGATCATGGAAGCCGAGACATTATGAGCAAATATACTGAATATAAACTCGCTCAAATATATAAGTGAGTTTATCGATTGCTCGTCTCTGTCCAGAATCATTATTGAGAAATAGCTCCCCTGGTGGCCGTGTATCATTAGCCTGGCCAGCCACATATTCTCTATTTATTCTATTTGAACATATTGAATATAAAGAGAAAGAAGTCTGTCGTGGCCAGGCTCGTGTATTAGGGCCTTTACTTTATTATTATTACACATGCTCATTGTTCGGCCTCATTAATGACTCTCTGGGTTTTAAAACACACATTAGCCTGAGCAACAGCAGCAGTAGATCAGCCGCTGAATGAACCATGAACCATCTGCTCTAAAAAGATACTAAACTACATCGTCGGCTGCAGACGTTTGATTTAATAACAATGTAAAGGGGACAGAATAAAAGCTGAAGCTGCAGTGACAACATAAAGCAACAAGAGAAACCGTCTTCTCTGTGAATGATCTGAAGCGTCACTTCCACTTCCTTTTCACATCCCATAAATAAATAAAACAAATAAAACGTTTCATACGTAAATGAAGTCCTCAGACCATCTCGGCCCATTCATGTCAATGGACGGGCTTTTCTGTTCACCCACAGGGGGCGCTAACCTTCTCAGTGACGTAGATGTTACTCCATCGTACTCTCTCCTCGCTGGTCAAAGTACGATTACTGGAGTAAAACTATTGATACGACTGATCAGATATTACTCCAATAAAAGTACAACTCTTTGTCCCGGTTTAATGACGGGACGCTCTGTTCCATGTGTTCCAGTGTCTGAATTCCAGACCTTCATCCGGTGCTGGTCCTTCTCCTGCTGATGCCGCTGAACTTCATCCCGTACGTCTTCTACCGCCAGGTACGAGCTCACGTCCTAACTCCTAAACCTGTGTCCTCGTTCCTCGTTACCGTGGTTACACACTGGGCCGTGCACTTGGTGAAACTGAACCTTAATGCTTTTGTGCGGTGTCGTTTCAGGCCAAAAGGGGCATGAGAGAGCACAGAGAGCCAGGAGACGCAGAGCCCGCCCTGAAGAAGAACTCACTGACGTCGTCATGGAGCAGATGTGATGGACCAACTTCTCCTGCTCGCATCATCACCGCAGATTAATAATCATTACGCTTTTTTACTATTTCATAACATGATCAAAGGATCTATTGAGCTAAATCTACTCAGAGCTTTTTACCGGTTATAAATGTGTTCCAGGAGGAGGGTTCCACTCGCACAGCTTTGACTCATCTTTAATCTTCCCCAGTGGTTATTTTAGCACAAATAAAAAGATCATCCTAAAGCATGTGGACAGTTAACAAGGAAACTCTTCAGAGTCCGTTAGGCCAGAGGTCCACCGATATATCGGGCTGATATTTGCGTATTTTATCATATCGGATATCGCCTTATCTAAGCCGATATCTGAAAGTGAGTGACACTTTGCTTTTTTTCAAAGTTTTTGAAGTTTTAATCTTTCATGTTTCAGACTTTTGCTTATAATTTTAGAACCAAAGAGAAACATAAGAACCATTTAGAATCTGCAGATGTTAGTCTTTAAAACAAACTCCCTGTGAAGCACCGACTAAAAAGAAATGTTTTTAATAAATCAGACCTATGGGCCATTATCAAAATATGGGCATTTTCTGTCCCGAAAAAAATAAATAATAATGTACAATATTTTTACAAAAAATCACCAGAACATGTTCAATACCCTCTTAGTATTACTACCAGTCATAAGGGACGGCTCGGGTATTTTCATTTTATTATCATTTAAGATTTTATTTTAAGTTTTGTGTCATTGGTGTTACAACTATTTTAATGACAAACATGAGGCAATAATGCAACAAAACATCGTGTCAATTGTGTAAAGTTTTGCATTTAGGAAATTAAACAATAGCCGTTTTGTCTAAGAACAGTATTTTATTAAAATAAGGGAGAATTATATGTTAAATGAAGCCCAGTGTTTCATAACACCAATGACTAAAGTGTAACAGTGACTTTGCATCAGAGCCTCCATTCATTTAATGTGTGGCTGTAACACCAGTGACACATTCAATCAATTGTCCTTTTCTTAAGTATTTCTGTTATTCCTGAACAAAGGTGGTGTATCACAGTACAGTTTGTATAGTTTTAGCTGTGAACCTGTTTTTTCTCCAGAGAAATTCTACTAACTGATGCAAACAGCCGTAACACCAGTGACATTATACAGTATAAAGTCACATTTTAAAGATACTTTTTGTTCTTAGTGAGGAAATTATGTCCTTTATATTTCCCAGGATTAGGATTTTAACTTGGTCTCATCATGTCAGAAAAATATTTAATCTTTTTTTAACCTTAAACATCCTGGAAAGTAATGCTGATAACACCAATGACACAAACCTGAGGGACAGATTTTCTTAGTTATTTTAATTAATAGTTGTGATTTTTCATATAAGATCTGCAGATTATTGAAGTGTATTCTCTGTTTGTTTGGAATTGGCAAGAAAAAATATTCATAGATTTATTGTAAATATTCCTTTTTACTTTCAACATACACTGGATATTCAAAGTGAGATAAAAAGTAAAAAACTGCAAAAAATATTATCTGAAATTACCTGGCTCTTATCATGTGGTGCTCAATTTAATATGTTTTTGTTTACTGAATTTGTTGATTTTTTTAATTATTTAATTTTCAGGGGTGGGAAGTGCAGGGACCGGTTATTGCCCATAATTTGATAATGGCCCCTATGCCCTAATACAGCGCCCCCTGCTGTCACAGCTCAAACATCCATTAAATCTGGCTAATGTCAAAGATTCATTGATCTGCAGATCTGATTTGACTTTAGTTACGAATTCCAGTCTAAAAGTATCATAGTCAAGTTTCTGCTATGTGTGGGTTTGGATACACATCTCCTAATATATCTAAAAAAGAAGAATAAAAACACAAAGCCATGGGCCGTACTTTACTATAGGGCCTGGCTTCATCATTTATGTACAGGACCTGGAATAGGACTGGGCACCGTTAAACCAAACCAAAGAATAGAGTTGATGTATTAGTATCAAAGAAATAAAAGTATCCAAAGCAGGTACTGTAAAAACCCCTGACCTTATTGTCCTCCTTATTTAAGAGCAGGGGAGTGGGAGGGCTTAGGGTGAGTTCGCTTGGAGAATCAGGAAGTGAAACTGGATGTTTTAGCGCTACAGCGTTCCTCAGCCTGTGATAAAGACGTGTTGGAGGTTATGAGAGCTCACACAGACTCGGTCCTATAGTTTTATGATTGTGTTTTACTGCTGTTGTTCTGAGACGATGTAATGAAAGAAATGAGACGACAGAGAGACAGACGGATAAAAAGAACTTTCAACTAAGAACTTGTGTTGTAAAAACCAAATAGCTCAGTGAGAGAGGCCTTAAGAACAAACGTGTGAGTAAGAAGCTTCCATGAAAGGTGCGCTGTGATATTCCATAACAATATCAAGTCACAGCGCCCCCTACCAGCCGCAGTCTCTCCTCTGTTGTAAATATGCAAACGTTTGATGAAGAGTTTTAATGGTGTCATTTATTTGGAGCGACTCGTCTGTTTAGAGACAGTCATTATGTGAATCCTCATGTTGACACTTTTAATAGTGTACTTTTGTATTTCTTACTGTTGTTGATGTATTTTCTGCTGTAAACGCTTGGTGACGCAGATCAAATGTAACAGGAGAGAAATGACAGATCCATCGATGCTTTGGAGGATTCTGCTACTTTATATTATGACTTTTATGTATTGATTCATGTATTAGACAAAAAAACAATAAAATGTGTTTTTCTCAGGAGAAACAGCCAAAGACAAGAGTGATGTGTCGTCTCAGAGTTTCTCAGTGCTTTGGCTCTTTCTCGGTTTAGACGGTTTACTTCGCACATCTCTTGTATGAAACAGGTGTGTAAGAGAAGCATAGAAGCCAAACGTAGAACAGGAACAAACTCTCACACTGTTTACTTGCAACACCGGCAGCTTAAATGTAATATGTCTACTTTAGTATTTAATAATAAAAAATAAAAAGCACAAATGAGAAAAACTGTGAATAAAAACCCAACTGCAGAAGACTTTGAGTACCACCAGGTGGCGGCAGAGTGCCACCAGAGGGACACGGACCACTTAGAGCATAATTATGTTATTATGTTTCTATCTGACAGTGGGATGATCCTCTGACACTAATGCTGAACTCTGAAGTCTCTGCCTAAAGACATTTCTAACTTTGCAAACATAAACATGTTTTAAAACACACACTGCCACAAATGAAATCATGTTGTAATTGTGTATTTATAACTTGTGTAATGTGAGTACCACATATATTATTATTTATTACATATACAAATATAAATGTCAAGGCAATGGCTAATGGGATCTTAACAAACTAATAAGGTGATTTAATAAGCTGTAAATTACACATGAAAAGGGAATTAGTGTAAATTTAGACACATCAATGTGAAACCTTTGCTGTATACTGACATATGAGGAAAATAATGTATTGCAAGTTTTGTCTCATTTCATTTTATGTTTCATAAAAAAGGCCAAAGTTGCAGATTTTAGTTAGTTTGAGCAATTTTACATTCATTTTGTCTTTCAAAATTCATACAGTTGTGGATGCTCAAAATGGAGTAGGCTGAAGCAATAAGCTTATAAGTGCCCACCCCGTGTTCAACTCAATATACATTTACATAGCATAATAAATTGTAAGGTCTAAATTACATCGACTTTAGATACAAACAAGTCCTTCCTGAGATGAACAGATACAGATTTATAACGATACAATCATCAGCTTTAAGCTTCAGACGTAGCAACATTTGCCATGAAGAGCATTTAAATGCATAACAGCAGCTCGGTACATTTGTTACAGATGTTTGCAGAATTAACCAAAGGAAAAAGAACAATTGATAGGACAAAGTTTATCTAAAAAGAATTACTACGTCGTTAATCTGACTTTTAAAGATGTAAGTGGAGATTAATCCCAGGTTTACACTGTAGTTCTTTCTGGTATATGTTCCAATGTCAGTCTAATGTTGTTTCTAATTATTAGATTAAATATTATTGACATTTTTATCACCCGTTTGACTTGTGTAGGGACAGGCATATTATATTCTGTGTATTATACTTCTCTAACAACAAAACCTCAATAATAGACAGAGACAGGTTTAGATTTCAGGTTGTTGATATATTTGTTACAAAGATTTGCTCAGAGAGATTTGGGGTTTTGTTCAGTTTTTGACACAAATATGGAAAAATTCACATTTGTCCTTGTTTTTTGGGTTCAAAGCTTTATAAATCAGGCAGGAATGACATCGTTAAAATCCCTGTGAAAAAAGCTTCCATAAGTCTGGAGTCTTATGGAACGACTAAAGTGCAGATGTTGTTAAAGTTTAGTCCTGTGTTTATTTCTCCCGTCTTTAGCCGCTGCTGTCTCCCACAAAGGAAATGACCATATTGGATTACAGTGTCATCTCGGTCACAGCCTTTCCTGCTACACGTGGATACCAAACATGTCAGTATTTGTGAATGAATGAGCGTGGGAAAGACCAGGGAGAGACATCTCAAAGGGAGAGTTTTTTTTTTACTCTGACATTAAAACTAAGACGTTCAGGAGAAAACGTGACTAAAGTCTCAACACTGACCACAGCAGCGTCTGGACTGGAGTCATATCTCTGTGACCTCTGAGGCCTAATATTTGAATCACGCACAGGTCGATCATAAAGCGACCGCAGCTGATTAAAGGGATCGATTGGAGTTTTTCCATCACCGTAATGAGCAAACACTCATAACTCCTGCATGTTTATATGACGCTCTTAGATTTGGGTAAAGATACTGTATGCTGACTGATTTGCATGTGTGTCCAGTCCATAAATGACTTTGCTTTGACACAGTTCTCAAAGAAGCTTCCGATCGTTGGACAGATCATGACAGCGACGCCGTCCCTCCCCCTCCGCCCCGGGGGAGTCGTGCAAAACTGCTTATTCAACAACGGGCCCCATTATGACACAAAGAGGCCTGTGTGGCTCCCAGTTCATATTTAATGGCTCTGAGGCTAAAGAGACGGGTCCTAATGGAGAGAGCTGTGGCCCTAAAGAGGAGAGAGAGAGAGAGAGCAGTGTGTGTTAGGGGAGAGAAAAAGCAGAGCAGAGAGTTGGGTGAGAGAACACAAGTGTTAGGGCAGAGTTAGGAGAGAGAGCCGAGTGAGGTGGTTTCGGGAGAGTTAGGAGAGCAGTGTGAGAGTTAAGAGACAGCAGAGTTAGTAGAGTGAAAAACAGTAAGGAGAAAAAGGACAGAAAAACTACAAGAGAAAGCTAGGCTTGAGGAATGATGAGGGCTGAGTGAAAGTGATGACAAAGGGAAAGATGCAGACTTACTACAGTAATATATACCTGCTCATCATGAACTTTGAAAATGGCCACCAAGGCATCAGCAGTCTTGCCGGTTTTAGATGCCTTTTGTCTTAACAGAGTCATCAGACGGGTGGTGTGCACGTCGAGCGCGGAGTAGAAAGAATTCTGCAGATTTTTGTTAGTTATCCTCTGAAATTCAGCACCTGCAATAAAACTACATTTGTCATATTCCAGTACTAACAAAAATATAATTGTCTGACTTGGATTAGCTCAGATGGTAACTGAAGCGCAGGCCAAAGCTCCAGCAAGTTCTTCACTGGTGCGGCAGAAACCACTATGTTTTGTCTTCGGAGGGCAAAGGTAGTTTGCATTAGTTTTCCAACAGTGGTCATGTTCTTTCTACTTTTGAATCTCCTCCACTATTTGTTCTTTGTTCTTCAAGGCTAGATGCATCCTCTCCTCCAGGGAAGTTGGGCAGAAAGTTTATTTCTGCTCGCTTTGGCTTTTAACATTTGAATGTGAACTGTCCCCATCAGGGTTACAGTGACTTCTCTTGCCAGCGTTCACCATTACTTCTTCACATCCAGCTTTTCTCATTTTAGTTCGCATATTTGCCATTTTGTATTTAAAGCTATTTGCCCAAGCATCATATTCCGTTCCAGATCCTTTTTCCTTTAAACATGGGTGCTTTTACACAAGTGCTGCAGCTGCCTTTTCTATCTCTTTTGCGCTTTGGTAAGCCTTAAATCCATATATCACTGATGCCATTTTTTCTAGAATATCCCTCCTCTGATCTCTGGTAAGCTTTAGTTGAGTTCCATTTCTTTCAAATTCTTTCTGACCATCTTTTAATATCAGTTCTATTCAAAACCAAACAACGGAACAGGAAACTGACCCGTTGGCCATCTACACAAACGTTCAGGGAAGATATATCTGATAGAATTTCAGTTGATGCTTCGCTTGAATCTTCTGTAAGCTTGATATGAACCACAGCTTTTTGTGGCAGCTCATTTATGTCAACCAGAGATGTGAGCTGGCCGTGGAAATCAGGGTCTTCATACATCAGTGTAAAGTCTGTGTCAATACTTAAACCCTCCTTTAACTTGTGAATTAGCTGTTGCACAGAGGAAGGGCGAGAGCTCAGCTTAAATTTCCGCACACTGTCTGGCTCAACAACACGCAGAACCATGTGTTGCGTTTCACTGTCCATTTCTGCAAAACAGGAAAAATGTAGTTAGAAACTACAAAAAGCAATTTAGTGGGGCAAAGTTACCCAGCATTACAGACATTTCAAACACACAACAACAAAGCTTTACCCTATTTAAGTCAAGCTCTTCCTATGTACATGTTCTGTTACTTCTAATCTGACTTGTTTTGAGCATTTCAGGCTCAAATCAAATTCATTACAATAGTTACATTAACATACTGGGGAAATCTAGCTTTAGGGCTGCAACTATCCATTATTTTAGTAATCGATTAAGTATTTTATTTATATTGAACTAAATTCCATGACTTTAGAGCAGATTATAAAAGGAGAAAAACTGTTTTAAACAAAGGATTTTTATGCTAGAAATAACATAATGTATTCTTAATTTCTTATCAGTTTGTCCCAAAAGCAGCAACATTTGACTCTCATAAAGAGACACCTGTCCTTATGTCCATGATGAGGAGAGAGAGCAGCTTCATAGTGTCTTTTATATCAGTATTTCACTCTTATTCAAGTGAAGTAGGTCCTGACAGGAGACTTAATCTTGAAATGTTCTGCTGAAGCTCAGGTGATTCATTTCTTTCCCAGGATCTCAACCAGAGGGGTTTCCTAAAAGAGGGAAAACATTTTAATTATTTGTGTCATAGTATTGCCATCGAGCAGGGAATAATGTGTCAGTTTGCCTGGTTCATAAATGTATTTGTTGTGAGCAATGAAAGGATGGATATGAGAAACTTTCAAGTACATGTGAAACAGTATGACTGTGTGGAGTTTATTTTGCTTTTGAAATAGTGTGACCACCTCAAATAGTTTAAACAGAGACCAGTGGGACAATTTGGCAGAACTTTGAAGTACAGAGGAATTAGTTTTTTGTTTTTTATAGATCAGGCATTTCTATCCCACTAAAGGACACACACCTTTTCACTATGACAACGTATATAACACTGGGCGAGCAACAGATCACAATATATTATAAAGCAGTTAGACGTAAAATAAATAAATAAAATCACGAGGTCGGCTTCAATGAAAAAGTGGGACATTTTAATCATCAGGAGGGACAGAGAACGACATGGCTCTGCAGTACAACCAAAAGAGGTGGTCACTATATTTAGATCTGTGGATTTATTTAATTAATTAAAATCGTAGATGCAGCGTAAAGATATTTAGCGTAAAGATATTTAGCGTAAAGATATTTAGCGTAAAGATATTTAGCGTAAAGATATTTAGCGCTAAAAACTTTCAGCAAGGGAGAAGTAGACAGAGTAGGATGTTAAAGTCTGCGTTTGGTAAGGGGGAAAGGAGGTAAGTTCGCCATCATACTTTACCTTATGTCACACTTGATAGTAAATCATCATAAAGTCATCTCGGTCAGAAGGAATAAGCAACTTCGATGGTGCAGTTTAGATTTTTATTGAGGAGGATGGATCAGGTACATGGAGATGATGTTTGACACAATGTGTGTATATGTGTGTGTGTGTGTGTGTGGTTATCTGAACAGAAACAAATAAAATGTATATTAATAAACATGTAGGCAGGCTATGGTTACAAACAGATGTATAAACATGACCTGCAGTACCACCGAGAATCCACTAGTGGGAGCTCTAACACTACACATTAACATGCATAAAGGCTATAATCTATAAATGGTCAAAAGTGCCCAAACAGGCGAAATATACATTAAATATAATATTTGCAGGTATTTACAAGGCAGTAACTAAAGTACAGACAGCGGATGGCTAATTTCGGACGCATGTGGAGCGCTGAAGCGGGCCGCAAAAGTATAGCAGTAGGGAATAACACGAGTATAACAACTTCGCCACAACTGGGCTTATAACTCTGAAATAAACACATCATTCATGCAAAGGGCTATACTTACATCTTAAGGACGCACGGCACTCATACACACACGATTAGAGCAGGATGGACAAAGGATGGCCATTCTCTGCTCCGTAGACGCTCATGATACTGGACCACACCAAAATGAAAGCAACTAGCAACACCACGAGCGAGCAGAACTACAACACATGCATTATGGGTAATGTAGTTATGTCAGGGTACAGACTTTTAACAGTTAGCATTGTTGTAGCGTGATAGCGGGGAGAGTCATGTCCTTTCGCCTCGTTAGCCTCCGTCCTATCTTCACCTCTCGTTGCTGAGTTTCTTCTTGTTTGAGTCGTGTTTTGATGATTTCGACGGCCTGGTTCTCCGCTCTGCTACCTGGTTCTGCCAGGCTACGAGTGTTAGCACAGCTAGCTCCGCTCTGTTGTTTACTACCATAGATTGAGCTGTGCTCTTCAGAAGCGGTCGTGCGGAAACAAGCGCCACTTAAAGTTCCGGGCCCGTAAGCGGCCCTGTTTCACGCGGTTTTAATGAGATATATTAATTAAACGAATCATCAAAGCGGGAAAATAATATTCGAAGCATTTTACTAATCGAGTTAATCGATTAATCGTTGCAGCCGTATCTAGCTTTAGTTGATCTCACTTATGTAATTCCCTCTGCAATCGGTGGAGCACCAAGTCTATCCTTCACTTTGTGTGGTTTCAGTACATTAAAAAATATCCTAAACATTAGATGCCAAAGTACAGGTTAATCTAAAAATTTGAATATCATGTACTTGATACTTCAATACTTGTTTCATACATTTCAGAAAGTGAAACTCCATCTACTGGCTGCAGAGGGAACAATAAAAGCAGTAAATATGTACTTTTTTGTATCACCACATTGTGAATTTAAATTTCATTTTATGCTTACTTTTTTAAACACTGAAAACAATTCTTTTTTTGTCTCTAAATTTCAGCTTGTTAAATTTTCATTTTGAAAGTAAAACACTGTACTGCAAATTTCAATGTTAAAACATTCATAAAGTGATAACACAAAATATCTTCCATAAATAAATCACTGGAGCACTACAAAAACATGTTTACTCATTTCAAAAGTATTAACACTACAAAGGATACACTTACTGAATTTATTCTTTGACCCGGATGAATTTCTTGGGAGTCAGGACCAGAATACCGTTTGTCTTATATGCCGACAGTGGTGTTGGATCATTGAAGTCACACTGCTGGTGGATAGACAGACGTTGCGGGGAAGTCAACTCGTATGAACGCAGATGCTCCATAAACCAAGAGATAAATCTGAGGAGGAGAAAATAAACTGTTATTTACCAAGTAAATGTCATTAATTTCTCCAAAAGTTGGAAGCCCACCATCACTCCCAACAGACACAAACATTCCTGTTGCATAATCTATGAACTGTTATAAATTGCATGTGCCCACTTCACACCCGCATCCATAGCAGAGTCTCTTCAGGCTGAAGCATCAGACGTCAAAACTGTGGAGCCTAAAATATTCCTGTATCCATCCCATTGTTTTATCTTTAATTTTACTCATGTTAAGAAACATTCGTCACATAAAAATGCATTAAGTCTAATAATCCAGATAATATTATTTGTTTCAATAATATATATTTGTTCATGGACAGACTGTAAGGAAAGAAAACATAATACTAATAACTTAATAAAACATACTAGTAAATAAATAATTCACTAAATGAGACTAATATGAATATTTTACAATACAAAAATAGATTGACACAGCCAATCAGGAGTACAGGTTTACGTGTTCTGACCGCCTTCTTAGTGATGTCACAATTTTGAACGTGTGTCATTGGTTGACGTGGGTGTCAATCAAAACAGCTGGTCATTACGCGCCTCTGTCAAAATTATGATCAATAAATGCTTGTTTTTAACCTTAAATGGCTGAGCGAGGCAAACCTAAGGACATTTATATCATTGTGGACGCTTGGCATCACTTTCACCCAAAGGACTATTACGGAAGAAGCGGGACGAGCCTCCACGGGACTCCAGCGGGCTGTGGCGCTAAGCTAGTCCGAAGATGAGGCCCTTTCTCCCGCTACAAGCCTCGCAAAGACCCGGCAGGAGTTTAGCGGATCATGCACTCAAACAAGAGCATGGCAGAGCAGGAGCTGCACATTTGTGGGACGTGAAATGGAGTTCTCGCCCCACGAAGACAGCGAAAGGTAAAAACAAGGCTTTAGTAAAAGTATTTTTGCAGAGAAACGTTGTCGGAGATTTCGGAGAACTTCGGGAAACACTCGGCAAGCTCCGTAGGCTTCCGCGTGAACGCGCTCTGTGTTATAGAATGAATTTGTAAAACGTAAATAACAAACGTAATTTTGCAAAAATAAGTATTACTGGTACGTAATTCCATATTGTAAAAAGCGTACCTGGGGTACGTTTTTCTGAAGAGACTGGGTTGGATTTCGGTCAGGTTTTCAGAATGACATGTATGCGTAACCTTAGAGACAGTTCAATCAACAGTGAAAATCTGCCAGAAATCTAAAAAACAATGATCATGGAGCACCTTAGGGGCCACTGGGATGTTAAGTAAAGGTGCTATACTAACCACTCAAGCAGCCAATGGATCACTGAAAGGTCAAATACACTCTAATATTATTTTTTTATGAAGAGTTGCACAGTGCACCTTTAACTAAAAACAGTCAGTAGTTATTTTGTTATAAATAGGGGGAACACTGTTCCCCACATTTTAAAATTGGCTTGCCAATTGTTTTAATCCACAAACATTTCTCCCTTAGTTTCTCTGAACTCATAAAAAATGTGTTTAATGTTTTTGTCTCATCTGTGGTCATGTGAGCTCACACGGCTATTGTTCCCACACAGACATAGTGTAGGAGAAAACATTCACTTTGATTGTGGGCTAATAAACATATTGGAAAAACCGAATAATTAGAAAGGAAAAAAAACAAACATGTCAGATTTATTGTAATTTAATCACTTCAAGTCCAACTTCACACCCAATTCACAACAAGATTGTGTTTTTACTTTTTACTTAATTTATAATGATGTACTTTAACTCAAGTAGTTTGAGCAGCACTTTTTAGATACTGTTACTTAAGTGAGCGCACTGCACTAACCACCTGTGCATTGTTAATACAAAACTAAAATATACTGGGCTTGCCACATGTACATTCTGTGTCCTTGGTTGCTATGCATTAGTTACATGTACTTACATTTACCCTCAAAGGGTTTGCTTGGTTGGCAAGAGGCTGGGTTGTCCACATCACCTGCACAGACACAAATACTTTAGACTCTACAGGTAGCAGTAAGCCAGATATTATGCTTTCAAATGCCATTTAATGCCAAAATACTATATAATGCCTCAAATGCAAAAAATGTACATATTTAATTTTATAGGTTTGTGCATATTCCATCATACAGAGGAATGAGAGGACATCGATATTCAAAAGCAAAATGGCCGCAACTGGCAACCTTTATGCAAAAAAACAAAAATGCAGCCAAAACCACAGTTCAATGTCTTTGGACCATCATTTTTGTATTTTTGACAAACATAGGCAGCATTAGTCTCAAAAATAATGGGGTGGAACAGGCTGCTTTGATTAGTTTTGCTGTTCCTGGCTCTTTATCTTTGATTAAAAAATAAAAATAAAATAAAAAAACGGGGAAAATGGCTCCATTGATAACAAAAAGAAAGTGTGCTGCCCCCTGCCATGCATGTGAACTTTAGCTTTAATTATGTTTAGTGTTCTTTAAGGCCTTACTTAAATTAATGACTTTTGATGCCCCACCCTGTTATCTTAAACATTTTAACGTTTGTGAAAATGTGATCATCTTTTTGGCTGTGCTTGAGCTGCAAAGTCAGATCTGTGTGTTGTTGACCAAGACTGTGGTGTTACCGCCAGCATGTGTGCCGGACTGAAACATGTACTGTGGAGTGGTCTATACCAGCTTCTACAAATATCTTATACAGATTCCAAATATAAGACAGAGTTAACTTTTCCAAGGAATCACATCAATTTCAGCCTGATTCGAGCGATACCATTGGTAAGAAGAAGCGTTAGCTAGCATTGGCACATGCTGACATGAGCTAATTAAATGTGATAAATCAACAGTAATATCGATGAGAGAAAGACAATATGCTTCTTACATTCATAACAAGACGACATACTGCTCGGAAAGTCTGTACATTTTGAAGATGTTACCTGATAAAATCTTGCTGCGAACGATGGCAGCTCCGCTTTTTTTTTTTTTTTTTTTCCAGCTTAGCCTTTTATTGAACTTTATGCTGCTGCATTCAGCTAACAACATCAACCTACAACCTGTTGCTGCTTCTCCTACTGGATGGGGTAGGTTTTTCTTAGACCGCCCCTAGTGGTATAGCTGTGTATTACATAACAACTATCTTTTTTTTTTTTTTTTTTTTTTTTTTTTTTTTTTTTTTTTTTTTTAATTTAAACAATTTCAAAGTACAACATCTCGTCGAGGTACAAAATGCGAGAAAAGTACAAGTAAAACAGATTTAGGGACTGTACAGAAATGCAAGGCACGAAATTAAAAACATTGGAGCATTAGTGTCAATTTTAAAATAAAAGGTATTTGGACATGTCGGAAACTATTTTCTTAGTAGAGCTGGATTTGATATGTCTTAACGAGGAAAAATACAATTTGAATTCATTCATAAAGTGATTGAAACAGGGGTGAGTGTCTCTCCATTTACAACAATGTATGTGGTATTTTGCAAGAAGAAAAACAATATTAATAATCTCGGACACAGAATTTTCTAAACCTTCAAAAAAATATAAAATATATTCACTTTTAAAATTTGGGATATCCAAGATTTTAAGAGATAGCCAATCTCTAATATCACTCCAGAAACCACCCGTTACTGGACACAAAAGAACAGATGCTCTAAGGTTTCTTCAGGAAAATCACAGAAGGCACAACTGGCCAAGTCAAATTTAAATCTCTTATGAAGAAACACTGAGACAGGATAAATCCTATGGGAGATTTTAAAATGTGTCTCTTTAACTTGGGTGGAATCGGCCATTGACATATTTAGAGAAGGCCAAATCCTGGACCTATCAATTGATGTATTTCTGTTGAAATCATGAAATAGTTTGAGTTTAAAAGCATCTGTAACAAACCTATTAGTGCATTTCTTGTCTTCCAGTTTATTACCATCAATTAATAAACTTGGTAGAGCTGGAGTAACATTAGAGTGGGCCAAAGTGTTCTGGATCAGCTGTATCAGCGCTGCAGGCACAGCTTTACAGATTTTTTGATAATTTCTAGAGGTAGAATTGACATTAAACCGGTTCATAAAACTGTTGTAATCCAATAAAACACCATTGGTATCCATTATATCTGTTACAAATAAGATCCCCGTATTAAACCATTCTACATTAAATATTGATTTTTGGTTAATAAGTATTGACCTGTTATTCCACAGTAAAGAACTGTGAGGAGTAAAATTATGTGAGAACACAATTTTCCAAAAAAGCAATATTTGCTTATGAAATTGAGACAGGGCGAATGGAATTTTTGTTAGTTCAAAATCACAACTTAGAAAAAAGTCTAAACCACCAAATTTTTCAAAGATTGCCCTAGGAATGTGAAACCACATGGAGTTGGGTAGGGCTAAATAGGTTTTCAACCACGTGATCCTAAATGAACCAATTAACGCTTCAAAATCTAAGGCTTTAACACCACCATTCTTGTATTCTTTTACTAATTGAGATTTTTTAAATAGTGTGTCTTATTTCTCCATATGAACTGAAAAATCACAGAATTGGCTTTTTTTATATTATTGTTTGAGGTAAACAAAGAATGGCAGGATAAATTAACTTTGAAACACCCTCTGCTTTGGATAAGAGAACTCTTCCGAATATTGTAAGGTCTCTGGTCAGCCAGCGACTCAGAGATTTTTTCATATCAATTATGCGTTTCCCGATATTGATCTCTTGCATCCTCTCAACGTCTTTAGAAATTGTTAACCCCAGATATTTCACCTCAGACTGGACTTTTATGGAGCATATAGAGCTGTCGGTGCATGTATGGATTGGAAGCAATTCACATTGTTAATGTTAAGAGACAGACCTGATGCATCTGAAAAGGCACGAATCAATTTTAGAGCTATGTCAACCATGGTTTATCCTTTAAAAAAACTGCAGTATCATCTGCAAATTGACTAATTTTGAATTCTTTATCAAAGATTTTGACACCTTGTAGATATAAATTATTAATTATTGCTAAGGTAAGCAACTGGGTGGTCAGAATAAACAATTTGGGAGAAATAGGGCATCCTTGCCGGATCCCTCTTGACATTTTGAAACTAGGAGTCATATCAGATCCTAAGGAGACATAACTACTTATATCTGTATAGAACATTTTTAATTATATTACGGAAATTTTCACCAAAACCCATAAATGTTAACGTTTTAGCAATGAAGCAGTGCTCTAGCGAATCAAATGCTTTATAAAAGTCTAGGAATAGTATTAGACTATCATTTTCAATAAAATCACTGTAATCTAACATGTCAAGAATCAGTCTGGTATGAAAATGAATATTCCTTCCCTTAATAAAGGCAGATTGACATTCGTTGATGACATCAGACAAACCACTATTTAGGCGATTGGCAAATACTAGAGCTAACAATTTATAATCAGTACATAGAAGGGTTATAGGCCTCCAGTTATCAAGGAAAAGTGGATCCTTGTCAACCTTTGGGATCAACGTAATGAGACCTCGTTTCATAGTTGGAGAGAGATTATGCGTTGAGATACATTCAACCAGTGCTTCAAATAACATTAGACGAATGTCCTTCCAAAAGAAATCATAAAACTCGACAGTTAATCCGTCTAAACCTGGTGATTTGCCCTTAGCCATTTGACTAATTGCAGTATCTAACTCTTCAATTACCAATTCATCTTCCATGTTCTTCATAAACTCATCACTAACTGTCTCGCCAAAGTCCTTAATTGAATCAAAGAAGGATTTGGAATTTAACTCAGAAAAACTGGAGCAATATAGGTTACTATAAAAGGTTCTAATTGCCCTGTTTATATCTTCCTGATTATCAGTGACAATACCGTTAATGTTAAGTTTAGATATTTTCTTTTAGATTGTCTGTGTTTCTCAAGACTGAAAAAATAATTAGAGTTTTTTTCGCCTTCCTCAATCCAGCGAGCTCTGGAACGAACAAAGGCGCCTCGAGCTTTATCTATAAAATATTATCTAGCTGGCTCTTAAGAGTGTCTAATTGGGCTTTTTCATCAGGAGTTAACACAGATTTCATACATAAATCATTAATAGAGCTTATAATTGCATTTTGTTTTTCCCTATTTTGTCGAGAGGCGAGTTTTCCAACTTTTATTGCAATGTCTCGAACTTTGAATTTAAACCATTCCCATCTATTTAAGGGTGTAGAGTCTAAAGATGTTGTTTCGACAATCAGATTTTTTACTTCTTTACAAAATGTTCATTGTGCAACAGGTTGCCATTGAACTTCCACATTGATTTAGATGGTGGCTTCTTATTTTTTAAAGCAAGAACCAGGGTCACCGCACAGTGATCAGTTAGTGGAGAAATTGAGATTTCACATTGAGAAATGTTGTCAATCCAGTTATGTGGAATAAGCCAGTAGTCTAGCCTGGAGCATTGACCATTATTTGACGCATTAAACCAAGTGTATTGCCTCGCACCGCTATTTCTTATCCTCCAACAATCAACCAAGTTAGTATTTGAAACCAATGTTGTAAAAGTGTCATTGGGAGTGAAATACTGCCCCCTAGTGGGGAGACAATCATTTAAATTGTCAGGAACCAAATTAAAATCCCCCCCTATAATCACCTGTTCACAACAATACATCGCCTTCCATTGCGTGATTTTCTCACACAGATTTTGTAGAATATCTTATTAATTGCTCTGCTATTGTAACCGTAGACACATACCAAGATAATTTTAACATCGTCGGCATCAACAACGACCATCAACCAATGACCATTTGAATCACCTTTATGATCCAACACTGAACCAAAAAATCTCGAAAATAAAATCATTACCCCAGCTGAATGAGACGTCCCATGACTGAAGTAGACGGAGTCCCCCCATTGATTTTCCAAAACTGCGTGTCTTCACTTTCCGAATGGGTCTCTTGCAGGAAAATACAGTTCGCTTTTTGCTCCTTGCAAAAAAGAAAAACAGCCTTACGTTTAATGTTATTCTTCAGTCCCCTCGCATTTAACGATAACAAAGACAGCATCAAAAAAGTAAAATAGAACTAGTACAGTCCGTCAGTTCCAAATGCGCACACGTAAAGGAAAGATGCGCAGGAATGAGTAAACATATAGCCACTGAACTTTGTGGTATATTGCAATAACACCATCGAGAACGGAAAATAACGTATTCTGTGAACAGTACTTTTGAAAGGAGAAAAAGAAGTTAGTCTGTAGGGTACACACGTTTGTTGTCAATCAGCGCGTAGCCTTCTTTGAGATACGCGCGTTTCCCCTTCCTTTTCGCTTCTTGCACCAGTGGATACAGCTTTTCACGGGCGATTCGGTCCTCCTTGGAAAAGTCTTGCTTGAAGATAATGTGAAGATCCTTGCAAACCTTCGCGTCACGCCATTTGCTCCACACATCCTCTTTCACGGTTCTCATGCCAAACTGCAGGATGATAGCTCTGGGTCGACCAGTGGACGTGGCAGGGCTCTCTTTTATTCCAAGCCTGTGTACGGTGTCAACAGTGGAGCGCAGCTGATCTACAGACATAGGAAGGATCCTCGTCAAAATCCCGATTACCATCTCCCGCGTGTTCTCACCATCCTTCTCAGGCAAGCCGAGGAGCCTCAGATTCCACCGTCTCTTGTAGCGAGCATGCTCTTCACAAGCGCTTTTCAGGCTTGCATTTTCTTTTTAAGAAGGTTAACCTCGACTTGGAGCTTGGCAATGTCGGTTTTGTTCTTTTCAATGGCAGCTGAATTTTCCTCAATCTTCTTTTCAAAAAGCATAAAGCGCTGAGTTTGGTCATCCATTTTCTGGGTCAGCACAATAACCGCTTGGAGGACGGCATTGACCGTGTCTTCTCTTGCTTGGCCATCTTGAGACTTCGCAATACTTCTTTTAGCTTTCTTCTTCTTGACCGGAGTGACGTCCCAGTTCACACCTTCATTTGACAACATCTTGTCTTTGTCAGACAAAGTGTCGTCTACTTCAATCTCTTCACCATCATCATTGCAGCTTTCAGGAAGCGCGGGCAAGTAATCGTGGTCGGACATGTTTGCTAGCCGTTTTCAAAAAAAAGTGAAAAGGTGTATCAAGCTTATTCCTCGGATGAAATTGCAGAACAACAGTAAAAGGGGGGAAAAAGTATGAGAAAAAAGTGGCTTATTGCAAACTATTGGGTTAATAAATTTGGCTAAAAATGAATCGGATTACAGAGCCTGCTACAAGCACCGCCACTCACTCCGCCATCTTGGAACCTCTCGATGGCAGCTCCGCTTGACCATGGCCGCGGACCGCTGGAGTGAAAAACAAGTGCGTACACTGCGCATGCGTTAACATTGAAACAGGAAGTTACTTTTCAAAATAAAACACGGGTAGTGCGTGGCTGCTGCTGGCTACCATCATTTTACTTACAAATGCGGATTGAATGCTCTACCTTTATTTCATTGTTAAGATGCATCTGCCCTTACAGTGGCATTGTCATTGCCATTTCCGCCCAGACGCAAAAGCAAGCCACGCCTCCTCAGCGGGACTCTTGGCGAGAGAACGCTTATTTATGATATTTAATACAGAAAATTATGCCCGCAATCTGCTCCCAACAAGTAACGGACTACAGGCAATTTATTTGTGCTTGGCACGTGACTCCTTTCCACAAACTCACCGACCGCTTGGGTCTTGGGAAACAACGAGAATGGCTCTAAGTTTGGACTTTATGATATCTGGGAAAGAACACCGTGGGACAAAACCGTATCCCGTGTCAGACGTACGATGATTAGGCCTCACGTGAGCAGGACAACATCCCGGTGAGTAAAACTAATGAAGTTACAGTGCGGTTGTAGGTCTACTAACGTAAATGGCTCATTACCACTTTGCTACGTGCGTAAAGACACCTGGCGCTCCTCAGTGTGAGATTGTTGAGCATAGTGTGCTGTGTTGCCATTTTAAACACTTTGGCATAAGCATGTGTCGAGCACCACTACTTACATGGAGCAGGCAGGGGGAGTGTTCAGGTGCAGAGGGCGAGCGCGTTGGTGAAGGCATGCTGTGCGTAATCCTCGCATATTTAAGACTCAATATGTGTTTGAATACACGTATTCATGTCTACATTTTGCGTATCCATCACAAATATTGATATATTTTATATCCATGTGTGCAACGGTCTCCAGGATGACGCTGTAATCCAAATATGGTTATTCTTTTAGTTGTAAAACATTAGCTGTACTCACAGCCACGTGAATATACATTATTATTATTATTATTATTATTATTATTATTATTATTATTATTATTATTATTATTATTATTATCATCATCATCTAGCCCTGTAAGCTTTAAGTTTTGATTCATAAATAAAGGTGCGGGAAAGACGAACTAACTCACGAACAACCAACTTTTACGCACAGAACGGCTCTTTTTGGCACATGTTTTAGCGAGTGCCACGCGCCAGAAGCTGCGGGTGTCCTCGTGCACTCAACTCATTTGCATTTAAGAGGAAAGAGACAAACAGAAGTGGAACCACCTGCTGATCAGCAACACACGGGATTATGCACACGCGCCGTGCGTAATGCGGAACCACCGGTACAGACGATTGTATTTATCACCACTGACAGGATTAATGATTTATTTGATTTAAAGGGGAGATTAAAGCCTTTTTAAAAGAATTTCTCATTAAGAGTTATTATATATAAGTTATAACTATCAAATATAATCAACAACATTAACATCATCAATATTCCACAGTTTTCTCGGACAGACGAAGCAGACACGTGCATATGCGCTCGTTTATTGGAATAAATTACATTTCTGTACAAATATACAACACATTTACAAAAGGCCTGTCAATGTCCGGAGTGTGCGCGCTCACGTCACGGCCCTCCGCTCTGGGCTCCGCTGTGTGGCCCCTCACTCGGCCTCTTGTCCTGTCCTGTGTGCGCGCTCTGGGCCCGGGGCCTCACTGCGCCTTCTTCAGCTGCAGCTGCAGAAGCGCGATCTGCGCGCGCTTCTGTGTCAGCTCCCGCAGCAGCGCTTTAGGACACCGCCCCAGACGCTCTGACTCCGGCGCCAGCGTGGACAGCGTCGCGTCCACTGTCGGCGCCAGCCACGGGGCCTTCCCTCCCGCCTCCAGGAAGTGCGTGGCCCGATGGAGACAGGCCGAAAAGCCGTCCCGAAAGGGCAGAGGGAGCTATTCAGGCGCGTGGCTGCTCTGGCCCCTTAAAGCTGTTTTATATTCGAGCGGCCGGTCCCGCCCACCGCAGTCCCGTCTGCTTGACCCAAGCCAGAATCGTTCGAACCTCCGCGTAGCTCCTCTGCCTTCACGTTGTGATGTATATTTTAAACATTTTTTTTAATAACATAAAAAGTGAAAACACAAAAGCACTAAATTATAGGAACAATATATTCATGAAAAATAACTTCAAAGAGGGAGACTGAAGGAGTTTTTTTTTCTTTTAACAACGATTTACACATAAATTGGCAATTTTCAACAAATTAAAATGACTAACAATTCAAGGCACCAGATATTAAAGCAATAGAAAGGAAATATAAATTAAATAAATAAATATAAATATAAAAATTAAATAAATAAGCACAACATAAAACAAATAAAACAAACCCATTCACACTAAGCCGTTTCCGTTAGAGGTTTCTTCAAAACATTCAGATTGTCAAATACATTAAGAAGAGTTAGTGCAGATTTACATTTCATACATTTTAAAGATATCAGATAGTTTCCTTCAAGTTGTCTCTTAAACACTGAAAATAGGCTTGACTTTTTTCCATTTGCAAGAATGAATAAAATACTTCGAGAGGATTAATAAATTGTTCAAAGCATAGTCTGTCTGTGAGTCCTTCAGGGAAAATGATATTGTCCAATGTAAGAGAGTCCTGCTGCAGCTGGATTTTCCATAAAGTCTTCCCAAAATGTGCTTGTGTACATACATTGATAAAACAGATGTTCAGTGGTTTCAATGTCTGACTCACAGAAAGTACAATTGTTATAATCTATACCAAACCTTACTCTAAGAAGCTCACTGGATGGATATATCGCATTCAACATTTTGAAATGAACTTAGTTTTTGGACTAACGGGAAATTTTAAATATTTAGTTCTTATATTTTTAATCTGTTCTTTAGAAAATTTGTGAACAATTGAGTTCCTGTTAGATTTGATTGGATAAAAGTGATCATTCAGACACTTTCGCAAAGTTTTGTTTGGTATCTCTTTTATATATAGTGTTGCCAATTTGGGAGGAGGTAAACTCCTCAAATCAGTATTTTCAATTAATTGTTTAACAGATTGGGGAATAGCTTTGCATATTTTTTTTAATTCAGTTCTTTTGCATGTTATATTGTAAGTGGAGATGAAGTTCTCGTATGATAACCAATTACCTGTCTGTCCATTAGGTGGCATAGGGACCACACTCCTTTATCCATCCAATGTTGCAAAAACAAAGATTTTCTATTACACAACACATATCTGTTATTCCATATTGGTGTTTGATGCGGAGTCAAATTGTGGTTGTACATAAGTTTCCAGCTTAACAGAACTTGCTTGTGAAAAGATGACAACTTAATTGGAAGTTTCTCAATATTAAAGTCGCATGTAAGGACAAACTCAATACCTCCTATTTTCTCAAATAACCTCCTGGACAGACAAAACCATACACTGTTCTTCTCTGTGATGAAGGACTTCAGCCATTTCATTTTTAGGACAACATTTAGACATTCAAAATCAATTGCTCGTAGGCCACCATCCTCGTATTCTTTGACAATTTCAGATTTTTTTATATAATGGACTTTATTTTTCCAAATATAATTGAAGTTTTATTGATTAATTTTTTTAATATCTCTGTCTGGTATTGCCAATGAATAGGCTGGATAGATGCACCTCACTAGTGATTCCATCTTTGTTAGATAGGTTCTTCCAAAACTGTTAGATCCCGTTGTAGCCAAGAGTTTAGTTTGGATTTGCATTGAACGTTTTTATCTTGAATGTTTTGTTTCTCGCTTGAGGCCTTATCTTTGGTCACGTTAAATCCTAAATATTTAACACTTGATTTAGTTGGGATATTATAGTCTACAGAAAGGTCGCAATCATGGATAGCCATAAGCTCACATTTATTATGGTTCAGTGTCAAGCCTGACGCTTCAGAGAAAAGGCTAATACGTTTCAAAACGTCAGGGATTTGTTCCAAATTTTTTAGGGCAATATAGGGCAAGTCGTGACGGATTTTGTATTTTAGGAATTCCCATTTCTGAGTATATGTTATTAAGGATTCATCTAATACAGTGTTCTGGATTAGAGATTCTATAGTATTACAAAAGTCATCATATTTCAGTAAATTTGAGTTAAATTTCCAATATGTGGGCTGTACGAAAAACCACCGCCTGTTTTGGCATTTATCCATCTGAGCCACCGTACACCTGGCGTACGGTGGCTCCTACACCGAGTCAGGAGGTGGTGTACATGAGACACCAGCGCTGGAAAACAGTTTTTATCAGCATGAATTGCATTGCCACATCACATATAATCCTCATTAGTGATTTAAACATGAGACAAGGCTACAGCGCTAATGTTTATGGACAGACTTGATTCCATGTTGCGCTGCATCGACACGCTCCTCCAGGCCACGGGCCGAGCGCAGAGGCTCAGCCCGGACCAGAGACTCTAGAACCTGGACTGCAGCCACAGAGACGCTTACGCTGTTTTTTATGTTTCGTTTTGACCGCGCGCTCTCCTCTCGTCAGGGGATTAAAGCACGTCTCGTAGGGCTGTCTTTGGTCTGGACGGGTTCGTTAGGTTCCGGTCGGCTGTCAGCTCTGCTCAGGCCGAGAGACGCGTAGTCCTGCCCGGCTCCAGCGCTGAGTCCCGGAGCTGACAGCTGCTTTTCACTGGTTCAGATCATGGTCCAGAGTCTGCTCTGACTGCAGCGTTATATCCACGCTTTTTTAATGTGCTCTAATTTTATAGCCTTTTTCATATAGGCTGTTTAGGCCTACAGCTTATTTAATAAAGCTCACTTTTTATTATTAGCCTGTTTCTTTTCCCCTCTTTTTATATTAGTAAATGTGATCTTGGATTTGATTGATTGATTTTTTATTTCGAGCTACACAACACAGGCACAAAATCCAGAAAAAATATAATAAAAGAAAAAATATTAACATTCTAGCTGGAAAAGGAGTGGGAAGAAGACAAGCTTATTGACTCCCACCCTGTTCATACACTTAAATAATAAAGTGGTTGTAACAATAACACGGTTTAGTTCTTATTATCTTACAAAACAATTAATTAAGTTGGTTACATATGTACAGATGCAACAATGCAGTATATTAAGTCACATTCATAGTATGTTACACTTTATAACAAGTGTATAATTTTGTTTCCTATACCCATTTTTAATACCATGTTGGTATTACTGTTATTCACCATCATCATTACAGCCCATATAGCATTACTCTGTATCAAAGTGTTTGAATAATACATAATATACTGCACATTTATTCATGAAAGGTACAATAATCGCAGACTGATTGATGCTCATGTTAACCAGATTAATCTTAATGATGTGTGTTAAAAAGGATTCGGGGCTCTTCTTTTTTCTTTCCTGTGTCTGGACCTGCTGCCAGAGGGGAGCAGCCCCCGAGCAACAGGACCATCATTTGTTCAGTGTCCTATACTGTGCATTAAAAGAGACAAGTTTTAGGAGTCTGCTGCCAGAAGAGGCTTTCCTCGAGCAGCCAGCCCCCACATGTCTGCCCTGTACTACGAGTTATGTTGAATGTGAAGTACATAGATATGTGCATGTTTTACTTCTAAGAATTGAATTCCTTCATATTACCATCAGCATCAATACAAATACCGCTGTCTGATCTATTTAAGTTTGATTCTAAGAATAATATATAGGTTGTTAGGTATTAATCCTGGACTGTTAAAATAATGATGATAATAACACAACAGCAATAACAATAACAATGGCAATAGCAATTACAATTACCTCACCTAATCATTGTTATACTAATATGACACAATACATTATTAATAGCTATCATTAATCAAATAAAGAAAACAAGAAAAACATTAAAGAAAACAAAACAACAACAAACGAAAACAGGCAAGACATATAGTTAATGTAAGATATTTCTAATACAATATAGTCATTGCATTTAATTTCTTGTATAAGTACCGGGCCTTCTAAAGAGTCGGTGGTGATGGTAGTGTTACATTTTCACACAACTTGTCCATATCATTTTCCTTGAGAAAGCTCTCTGATTTATAAAGATTGCTATAGTATTTTTACAAATGTCTCGTTAATTTGTTTAGGATCATTTATCACACCCTTCTCATCATAAATGGATGAGATTGATTGACGGTTTTCCTGTTGTTTCAGTTTGAGGGTAAGCAGTTTTCCTGCCTTATCTCCCGATTCATAAAATTGTTTTCTCACAGAAAGAGGGCGTATGCATTTTCCTCATGGAGAATTGTTTGTAGTTCTGTTTTACACGCTAGCATGTCCCTTTTAACACGGGTGTTTTTAGGGTCAGCCATATGTTCAGTTTCTAGTCATTTGAGTTTTTCTGTTAGATCTGTCTTCTGTTTTACTTTTTCTTTTTTCTTGGCAGGTGAGTAGCCTATAATCCATCCTCTACAGGTAGCTTTGTAAGCTTCCCATATAGTCTGGACAGAGTCTACAGAATTGATCTTCAAGAAGGTACTTGAGTCATCTTCTGTACTTGGTAGTTGAGGTCTCCAAACGTTTCGCCTCTCATCCAAAAGGCTTCGTCAGTGAACAAGGTTACACTCTTAGCACGCAGTGTATATAAAGACCAGTGGGAGGAGTTGAGGTAGACCCGGCTCCTCCCCTCTAATCACAGCTACTCTCACCTGTGGGTAAACACCTTGAAGTAGAGCGTCTGTAACGACCTGCTCCCCCCAGTATCGGTCAGTCCTGTCCTATTCATAGATGATCACTGCTAATTACCTGCCTATTGTTCTTTTGTTAGCTGAGGTATCGTCTTCTTGGACTGGCCGTGCTCTGTCGGTTTTCCCCGAAACAGATTGGAGTAAAAAGCAGAAAGATTAAATCTGAGTCCACCATTTCGGTTCATGGAGGGATTTTCTTTCTGACAAAAATAGCTTCTTTTACTCCTCTTCAAACCAACGTTCTTCTTTAGCTAAATTTTGACCTCCCCGTCCTCAAAGGAGTGATTGGAGGCTTTAAGGTGGAGGTGCACAGCCGACTGAGGGCCGCTTGTGCTTTCTCTTCGGTGTTGATAAAGTCTCTTCTGTAAGACTTGTTTGGTTTCTCCAATATAATGTTCTTTGCATTCTTCTTCTTTGCATCGAATAGAATAACCAAATGCTTTGTTTGTGGCTGGGGGTTTTGTCTTTGGGATGAACTAATTTTTGTCTCAGTGTGTTCACAGGTTTATGATACACTGGGATCCTGTACTGTTTAAAGATTCTCTGAAGTTTCTCTGAGACCCCGGCTACATACGGCACCGCAACTCCCTTTCTTCTGGGCTCTGTAGTCTGTCTGTCTTGTTCTTTGGGTCTTCCTGTCCTTTGTGCTTTAGTGAAGGACCAGTTAGGATAGCCACAGTCTGAGAGGGCTCTCTGGACATGTTGCTCCTCTTGGTCTTTCCTTCTGCACTGGTAGGCACCTCTTAGCTCTATGTCTGAGTGTCCTAATGACCCCTATTTTGTGTTGGAGTGGATGGTTGGAGTCAAACATCAAATACTGGTCAGTATGAGTTGCCTTCCTGTAAACCTCTGTCTGCAGGTGTCCGTTTTCCCCTATGATAACTTTACAATCTAAAAGGCAAGTTGTTTCTCCTTAGCGTCCTCCCGAGTAAATTTAATGTTAGGGTCCACAGCATTGATGTGATCTGTAAATGGTGTCACTTCCCTCTCTTTAATTTTGATCCACGTGTCATCTACATATCTGAGCCAGTGGCTGGGTTTGTTACCTGGGTATGAGGCCAAGGTATTCTTCTCCATTTCCTCCATGTAGAGGTTAGCCACAATCGGTGAAACTGGAGAACCCATAGCACAGCTGTGGATCTGTCTGTAGAAGTTTCCCCTGAACTGGAAATATGTGGTGCTGAGGCAGATCTCCAGTAGTTGGCAAATGTGGTCAGGAGTGAGTTGTGTCCTATCCGCTAAAGTGCTGTCCTCAGTCAGTCTCTTCCTCACCGCTGTGACTGCTGCTGAGGTAGGGACGGATGTAAACAGTGCTGTCACATCATAAGAAACCATAGTTTCATCTGTTTCCAGCTGCAGGTGTTTGATCTTCTCCACAAATTCCTTGGTGTTTTCCACATGGTGTTCTGTGTTGCCGACTAAAGGGGATAAAATGAACTTGAGGTGTTTCGCCAGATTATAGCTGATGGAGTTGATGCCACTCACAATGGGTCTGAGAGGAAAACCTTCCTTGTGTATTTTTGGCAGACCATAAATACAAGGAATAGCCTCTCCCGGGTAAAGCTTGTAATATAACTTTTTGTCAATTATTTCTTCCTTTTCTAGTTTCTGAAGCTGCTCTATAATTTTCTTCCTGTACCCGCTGGTGGGGTCTCTTCTCAGTCGCTCATACGTGTTTTGATCACTGAGCAGGTGCTTGACCTTGGTCTCGTAATCAGCTGTGTGAGGACAACAGTGCACCTGCCTTTATCCGCTGGAAGGATGGTGATGCTCTCATCCTTCTTCAAGGCTGACAGAGCTCTTCTTTCCTCTCCAGTGATGTTGGAGGGAGGAGGTCTGGAGTTCTTGAGGGCTGCTGAGATTTTCAGTCGAAGATCCTGTGCTTCGGACTCAGACATCCTGTTGTTCCTGATGGCTGACTCTGTAGCTGTGATGACATCCACTGTAGGAATGGATTTGGGTGTGATGGAGAAGTTGAGCCCCTTGGAGAGCACGCTCTTCTCCGCCTGGGATAGTTCTCTGTCAGAGAGAAGCAGAAGGGACTACGGATGGAAACTATTTAGCTTTAATCTGGTGCAGTACATCTCTGTCTCTATGAGCTTAAAGCGATATTTCAGGATTTCTGACACAGGGCCTCATAGTTATCCAGAGTATTGTTGATTTATGGAGATATATATATTTTTTAATTCATGCAGTCCTTATATTCTAGGCTAGTGCTAGGCTAGTGCTAGGCTAGTGCTAGGCTAGTGCATGTCTAACGATATAAATGTCTGTGTCAATAGAATAATTATAACCATTTTGCATTTGAAGTAACTTAAGTATATTTGAGCAGCATCAGCTTCGTGGCTGTAAGCTACTGCAGCGGCGGAGTGATCTGCGAGAAAATAGTCCCTCAAAATGTGATGCAAGCTCAGTTATATTTCAAAAATGACTCTATCGACACAGACATTTATATGGTTAGTCTGGTGTTATAAGTGATTTACCTCAGGTGCACTGTGGAGTGGGTCAGACTGTTTTTAATGCAGGCTAACTGATACCATAGAAATGCTTTAGCCTTGCCCTAGCCTAGCGCCACTAGACTCTTCAAATATAAGAACTGCATGAATTTAAGAAACAAATATCTCCAGACATCAACAACACTCTGGATAACTAGGAAATGAGGCCCATTTAATTAATAGTTTTTAAAGAGTTTTTATAAAAGAAATAAGAAAAGAAGACACATTGTACATACACATATACATGCATATATATGTATATATATACACACTTGTATACATATACATACATACATTCACATTTACCCACATTCATCCAGGAACTGGGGGAGGGGGGTACAAAGTTTGCAATACTACGCGAGGAGGGTCACTTATTAGGTGACCCTGGAAGAGATCTGCAAAAAACAGACAAGTACCATTAAAAAAGCACCTGCCTATGTTTGCAGCCTCTCATTACAGAGCAGTATTTATCATTGGACTAAAAGTGACGCAACCAAACAAAGACACAGTATACAAATACCCCAGCCGACAAAAACAACTCTGCATCAATACAACCCAAGATTTTAATTATTACCATTATATTTATATATATATATATATATTATATATATATATATCACTCACCTTGTTAACAATGAAAGTGATATTGGTTTGTATCCATGTTTTGACAAATGTAAACAAACATTCCCCTGAATACAACATGATTGTAGCTGGTGAAAACATAAATGTTTAGTACATTCAGGGGCTACTAATTCGGTGGTTCGAGTAGTAGTTTGACGTCGCCCGAGCTGAGTGGCCGCGTGGTAACGTCGATTGGTGTGTCAGGCGAGAAGCTGTCTGAGATACACACATCTCCTTTGAATTGTAAAGATGCTGCAGGAAATAGTTTCAACATGCATTTCTCTATTCACCTTGTTTGCCCTGTAAATTTGCTCGGACGAGATTCAATGGTACGATTGGGCCTGTGTCTCGTTTCAAACCCGGAGGGGTTACAAGTTGTGCATAAAGATAATTTGGCTTCGTATTGGATTTACATGGGAATGCACCCTCTTAACAGGTTCCCCAAAACGCACTTATGCATATACATTGTCCCCAAGTCCTGAATGTGATAGAGTCATTGAACTCGTAAAAGAGTAAATCCTATGAATTCACAGCCTCTGGACAGTGGGAGATTGGTCTGTGTCAGCAGTGTTGTAGCAGAGCCTGAAGCTCTGTTTGAAAGCATGTGGAGTGAATGTAGTAAAGACACAATTGTGTCAAAATATTGTTTTGGAATGAACACTACGCAGCGTTGAGTGTATGTTTAAACAGTAACAGAAAAGGTTTTTACATGTGCAGATGAATGTCCTAACATTGTGTTATCTAAGCCCGAGGCTGTGATGTGCGTGTGTGCGTGTGTGCGTGTGTGTGTGTGTGCGTGTGTGTGTGTGCGTGTGTGCGTGTGTGCGTGTGTGTGTGTGCGTGTGTGTGTGTACCGCGCGTTATCAGAAATCTTTAAGATAAGAAAAGATTTCTTATCTTAAAGAAACAGACCAACAACTTACATATAAAGCATGTGATCATTGAACAGGGTGCTATTGCACATGTTTTGTAGGGTATGTTTATTGTTTCCTGCTGCATGACTTTATTCATCTGAGGCATATGCCATTTAGCCTTTCCTTCATACACATCATCATAATCCCTCCTCCCCTACAATGCTGAGAGAACATGTTCATGTAGGCCAGAGCATTGTGTAGTATCAAAGTAAAGATGACTTACTTTCTGCTTTTCTATAGTACAGTTTATATATAGTGTGTAATTTTCAGGAAAGAATCTCCCCGCCCAATAAGTCGACATTTAATTTAGTTTGTGCTCCTGCTATTGGAAATTAAAACTAATATATTTGTCCAAAATGTTGGTGGAAGCACAGATACTCACCCTCCATATATGTTTGATGATCTGTTAATGTTCCACAGTTTTAATGCCTGTAAAACAATCTTTATTCATGCATATTTACATTGGGTTTACTGGGAGACAGCGCTTTTATCCGATAGACCTTTGAGCTGAAGCGCTGCGCATGCGCACTGTGAGAATAAGACTTTACTTATTTTCAAAGGTTAATGATCAAGCTCCTCCCCCTCCCTCCTGATTGGACCTGACAGGCCGCTTCAAAGTGCTATCCCGGGGATTGGTGTGTGAAATCAGCAAAGGGAGGGACTTTAGAAAAGATATGATGTAATATTTTACCTTACACAAACTTACACATTATCACTTTAAAGCTGCAGGAAACGGTTGGGCAGTGAAGGAAAACTGAACGAGCTCAGAAGACGATTTACAAACACAGGCTTTACTTCAGTTACTTTATCAACACTTGGCCGCCCCCTGCTGTCGTCACGAGGTGGTGCTCCTCTCTGACTGCAAAACAATACACGTCTTGATAAATTAAGATTATCCTGAAAATGATGGAACAAAACACAATGGAAAGTTTAAAAACAATGTGCAGATGGAACAGATGTTTTGCACTAAAGTAAACAAATACTGTAAGATTTTTACTGACGAGGCAAAGTGACTCAGTTACAGATACAATATTATTAATTCCAGTTATTTTAATTTACAAAGAGTTTTTCTGTAGCAGGACGCGGCAGAATAAAGTCTAACATTAACCGAATTTGTGCCAATGACATTTTACGCGCGGAACAATGGCACGCGCTCATGTTTGGCCAGAGCCACGCGCTAAATGATTTGCATTTAGGACTAACAAAAGAGAGAAGTGTGGAACCGCCCGCTGATACGGCTTCTTCAAAAGGACAGTCGGACTAACGCGCGCTGCGTAATGCGCGTGAGAGACTTGGAGCAGGAAGTGAAAGGCTCAGCTCATTTAAGGATGAAACTCCTAAACCAACAGTGTTGAACGAGGAGATGACTCTTCCTCCCTGTGGCTCGTGTTTAAAGCCCAGAAGAAAGAAATAAAACCCATGTGATTTAAACCAAAGCACGTGACTCAGCCGGGGCTCACCTCCTAATGTCAAACAGTGATTTTTTTATTCCAAACTCAAACCAGGCTTGGAATTAGATTTTTTATTTATTTAATGCCTTTGAAAAAAATCTTCAAAAAGTTCAAGACTGAAAAGTGTGGAGTCTGGAGGAGCTTCTAAAGTGGAGATGTTGTCACTACAATGAGAGGAAAATGCATTTGGAGAAAATAGCTCTTGAAATTACAATTGTTTTTGAAGAAATTATACTTTGAGTCAAATTATAATGAAGTTTATGTTTCTTACTTGAGTAAAAATATTAGTTTCTTTTCCAGCATGAGTAAATTAATAAATAAAATATTCAAATCAAAAAAAATATTCAAATCAAATCAATTCTGTATTTAAGCGGCAAATGCTTCATTTTGATTTATAAAGTATCGTCTCGTGCTCCTTGTTCTTTAGAATTCTTTCTTTTTCTCCATTATCTTTGTATTTTCTCTGTAAATATTATACGATTTCCTCATGACTTTATGTTTTGTTTCACACAGTTTATGGCGTCATTGAAAATAAAGCAGAGTTTTTCACTCAAACAGTTCCTCACTGTACTCATGTAATAAGGGCTTTGCGTTCTATGGAGTTGGGTTCTGACAATGACCGAGGAAGGAACAGTTTATGGCAAAAATAACAAAGTTGAGGTGGGAGCTGTATGATGGTGTAACCAATAAGTCACTGTTAAAAAAAGGTATTAAAACATGTATTTAAAAGCCTATAGTAAAACAGTTAAGCTAAAAAGTCCAGGACGGATGTAAGCCATCTCCTGCGAGGCTCCAGGACATCCAGACACGAGGGCGCGCCAGCGGAGGCCCTCCACGCTGCGTCTCCGAGCCTC